>CANSNZ010000020.1:4610000-4840000 GCA_947646795.1 Beta lomatogona | reverse complement strand
TATTCTTTTCGTCCTCCATCTATTAAGTTATTACTCTCTACTTTCTTAAAGTACCGTTCGAGTATTACATGTTAAAATTGTGTAAGCTATTGTTAGTCATACCAATTATTGGGATACTATTTAAAAATAGACTTAGCTACAATATTCAATTGAACATTAAAAATATAAAATTTATATATTTCACAATAACAAATCTAGAAACTAAAGTATAATGATAAATACTTTCTCTGTCTTTTTTTACTGCAACAATGAGTTTGGGCATGGTTTTTAAGAAAATAAAAAATGGGTAGTTTAGCATAGAGGGGTTAACTAGAGTAGGGGATAAGTAAATTCTTAATAAAGTAAATAAAACTTTATGAGGCATTTTGAGTAACTAATGATGGTTTTATTAACATAAAGTAAAGGCGATGTTGTCAACTATAGTTGCTTTTTTTTACCAAAAGTGGAATGGTTCCAATAGATAAAACTTCCCAAAGTTGTAATTGTTGCAATTGAAAAAGAATGGAGGAAGTATATAAATACAATGGTGTTAAAAAATCTCATTTCACAGCAACAAAAAATCAACAATGTTAACAAAAAATATGCATAAAATAAAAAAACCCGTGCAACGCACGGGCTTCAAAACTAGTTTTATCTGTACATATGAAATATTTTGACAAATTGTAACATCAACTACATTTTAATTCACTCATATTTCATATCTAATTTGAGTTTAAGGTGTTAAATTTATAAAGAATTATATTAGTGTTTTTGCAAGAATAATTAGTTAAAGAACAAAGCATGTAATTCTACTTCTTATAAAATTTCAATTGTCATGCTTCTTTTATGAATAAAAGGATGTCAACTACATTTCTATCTATTGTTTTTGGTATCTAACTTAGACCATATTTATAGTATGAATTAAAGGATTTCAATCTTTCATAATTATTCTTCTAATTATTTTTTAATAATGATATGGCTAGTCCTATGCATTATCTTTTACCCAAGTCCCATTTTCTTTGTTTATGTTGGCAATAACTAAGATGAGCTATCTAGTTACCCAATATAAACAAAGATAACTAAATATAAACATAGCTAGAATTTACATCCTACACCTGTGTGTTTGTGTGTACTTTACAACCTCTCCTATCCCCATGCTCGTGCTCTAATGCGAGATAGCGTAATTTCACACCTAAGTGTAGGATGAACACCGTGAAAAATAGCAAACATGAGTTTAGAAGTTAGAACTACTAAAAAATGGAGTATGTATTTATTTGGTGAATATTCTGTCTAGCAAAGCAATCCAAACCCGAGGATTTAGAACAACAAATGGAAAAAAAAAGTAATTACAAATAATGTATCTTAACTTCAAAGTGTCAACATATAACAACATAGCACTGGATGAAATTTTGAAGTCAGTCTCTTTCTTTCAGTTGTTTGGATGCTTGATGATCCTCTGCAGGACAACTATTCTTGTTCTCCTGAATTCTGATATCCCTATTGCACATATCAGATTTAACGTTCTTTGTGAAAACAACCATTTTTTTTCTTAATCTCTTCACTCCTAAGCTTCACAACATCTTCATAAATGGCAAAATCAGCAGTTCTCAACAAAGATTCGAGCTCGATTTGCAGTTTGTCTATCAATACCCTGATGTTATCCAAGTCCTTGATAGCAATATATGTCCCCACCTGCATACTGCTAATCACCTCTTTTTGCCCCCCTCAATGCAGTTTCATAGTTTTTCCAAAGGGAATTAATCCATCTCCCCATGGACCCCACAGGGATCGACGTCGCAGCTGCCACGGCACCAGTGGTGCCACAACAACCGAGCAGATCAGAACTGCAGCGAACGTGGCACAAATATGATGCTTGACAGTAGACACCTTCCTCCAAGCATGAACATATTTCAACTTCTTATCTTACTTATTCTTCTTAAGTCATGGAAGCATACAAATACCAACATAATGCTCTGGGCTCTGGCACTGCCCTTGCAACTTAAAAAAAAGAATTCTAAGTCAAAAAATAATATAGCAAATACTATAAAAGAATACCTATATAAAACAAATAAAACAAATTGATCTATCTCCATCATAACAAAACCTTGTAATCTCTCTCTCTCTCCTCTTCTCAGTTTGTACCAGCACTTGTACGATTTTCCTTCAACCTGCACCTGCATAATTGATACTGAAAAACAAAAACAACAATTGTAATTCAAAATTTTGATAAATTTATACTAAAACCCTAATTCAGCAAGAAAGGAGGAGAGAGAAGAAAAGTCGTGATTGATATAAGAAGATAGCGTTCTTTGAGTTTGACATTGAGATGATGTTCTTCGTCTCAGAATTTGCCGTAAAATTGATTATGGTGATGTTTTATCTTGAGTGTTCTTTATATATTATCTGTCACGGTCTTTTCTCGAGACTACAAAAATGTGTAGACTTGCCAATGAATATAGTGCTCTGTTTGGTAACAGGTAGCTCCTAACTTGTGAGAAGGAAGGTCTCTTGCAGCTGCCATCTGACAAGGCTCTTCTTTCTGACCCCGTCTTCCGCCCACTGGTTGAGAAATATGCAGTTGTATGTAATTGTTTTTAGCTCTTGTCATTCCAATATAGTTTTGCAGAATTAAGGGGGACATATCATCATGTAGTCCTATATTGGTCCCCTCATTTGCCACTTACTATACTCACTTTAGAATTTGCTGGGTAGGACTTGGGAGAAATTAGAATCATGCTGATGCTGAGGCTTTGTCTTTCATCATGTTTGGAATTGTGGTGGAATTATGCCAATGCCTTCCTTTATTCCCTTTGTCAACTTTCAAGGCAAAAAGTCAACTGCTCAAACAAAATGATTCTTTCACTACTCATTTGTCAAGCGTTCCTTGGGCTAATCTCGACCAACCTGAATCACTACTCGTTTGTAGAATGGTCCTTGGGCTAATCTCGACCAATCTGCTTTTTTCAATCAATCTCACTTCAAAATCACCATAATATTCAGGTCATCATGTCGACTCATTATATATATCCCATTAAAGTAGGTCTCAGAAATGTTTGGTGTACATAGCCTAATCTCTAACTAATCAAAATATACAAAGAGGTTATTATCAGATGACTTGCGAGAATACTTAAAGAAAACCTTCTTGTTTAGGGATCTCAGGCTGAGGTTTTGGAGCAAGAAATCTTGAAATTGCGGCTTAAGGTTGATTAGAATGAAAAATTGTCCTCCATGAGATTTGGTTTATTTACTCTAACTAAAATTATGACCAGCCTTTAGTAGTTATATATGCCTACGTAGCTTTTGGTGCTAGTATCACATATTTACTTCACTATGATCTGTCACCTTTACTTTGAGGAATTGAGGTGCTTCTAGAATCATGTTACTGCTATATCTTGAACATAAGATTTTGTAGAGCATCATAATGTGACATGAAGAATACTTAAGCAATAATTTCTTTGTCTTTCTAGATTAGATGCGTTGGGCATGGTACCAAAATACTTATGTGGCTCCAACTCTGAAAGGAAGTTAAATTAACACATGATGTATTGTACATAATAAAGATCGGACACTTTGAAGGCTGGGCATGTTGCCTCCTAGACTGATTACATTTTATGGTCCTTGAATGGAGAATTATGCGATGTTATATCTCGAAGGTCTGTATGGAGGTTACTTGCACTGGAAGGGGCATTCTTCAGTTATTGGGAGCTACATATCCTTCTCCGTTTCCACATTGATTAACCTCTTATCTAATTTACTCAAACATGTACTCCATTGTTCTGTATTGTCTGTAAAGTTTGAGAGCTATACCGTGTCATCAAATCAGTCAGGAAATAAGTCTTATTCTATGCTATGTGATAGTTGGTCTATGATTTAGGACAGAACATGATCTGTTGTATTCTTTGAACATTGCACAATAGATTTGTAGATCTTCTTATCAATGTCTCACCATGATATTTTTCCTATATTTTTGAACTTATTTGGACAAGTCTTTGATCATTACCTAGTTTTTCTTGGGCGTATGCAAATTGAAAGTTAAGTTAGTTTGACTTTGCAGCAAACACGCACGCAACAGGTTTTGCATACAGCAAACCTGTTGTGTGTTTTCAGCAAAGTCAAACTAACTTAACTTTCAATTTGCATACGCCCAAGAAATATATATATATATATATATATACTAACTCATAGGGTCAACATCACCTAATCGGATTAGTTAACAATATTAAAGTATGCCTAAATTTATTTATTGATCCGTTTTAAACTGAAAATCGGATAAGTTACCTACAACAACTAATCCAATTTTCAGCTTGAATCCGATCTGTTAACTATTATCTAATCCGGTTTAAAACCGGATTAATTAACTTTACTCAATCGCTCCGCCCCCACTCATTCCTATTTGTTTCCGAATTTGTTCATCCCATTGACCAGATCAAAGGGGTGACTCTCAAACTCCAAATAGTTTTAGAGTCGGTAGCTACGGAATCGCCTCTTAGGCGACACTAAAGACAATTTGGAGCCGCCAGCAAAGGTGTTTTTGTAGTAATGGATGAGCTTTTAGGGGTCGCATCAATTTCAATAATGTTTAAAAGAACCTTTAGAGGGAATCATAATTCTATAAAGAAAACATTTAGGGGCGATATGAATTTCATTAATTCAAAAAGTTACTTTTAGGGGCAACGTAGATTTTACTATTGCTAAAAATATGTTTTAGAGGCAGCCATTAGTTTATTAATACTACAAAAATACTTTTAGGGGCAACCTGAATTTCACTGATATGAGAAAAAAAAATTTAGAGGCAACCATTATTTCATTAATGCTGAAAACTACTTTTAGGGGCAACATAAATTTTTCTTATGTTAAAAAAATAGTTTTAGAGGCAACCATTATCCATAGATGCTAAAAGGTACTTTTAGGGTAACCTGAATTTTACTAATGCTAAAAACAACTTTTAGAGGCAACCAAAATTAACTAATGCCAAAAAGCACTTTTAGAGGCTACAAAAAATTGGTTGCCTCAAGGTGTTGCCTCTATAGGCGAATTTTCTTGTAGTGCTATCTCTCTCTCTCTCGCCTATTCTCAAACTCTGTTATGCAAGTTATCAATCATATCTTCCTCCATCTTTCTTCAGTTTTCCGTTTTCCCCAATTTCCTTCAACTATATCAATGCCCATGAAAATAAAAACCCATAATAAGGCAATTGAAGTTCAGCAAAATATAACAAACAATATCTAGTCGAAGTGTAAAATTATATATAGAATTTAAGATCTATCGAAGCGTAATTCTATCTTTTCTAACTCAAAAAACACAGAATGAATTCCACATACGATCGTAGTCATTTGGTTCAGATTCACATCAGATCAAATTCAAGTATATTCTCCAAGAGAGAGGGGGGGCAGGAGAGGGGGGGAGAGAGAGAGGTGCTCTTTATTATGAAATAGAACTCCAAAATTCTAGGTGCATCATATATTAAGTTTAAGAAACAATGAAATTCAAGTGCTTATTTCTCAAAATTTCAAGTTGAAAATGACAGATTGTAATTTCACATTCAAAATGATAGGTTTCGATCCTCAAAATTCAAATGATATATCCAAAAGAAGAATAGATTAGTCAGTTTAAGGAATTTTTGGACACATTAACATTCTTGTAAAAGCCGAGGCAAAATTTTTGGACACATTAACATTAACAATGCTATGGTTTCTGCAGCTTCCTTTCCTACTTCTCCATTACTTGAATTCTTTAGTTTTTTGATTGAAAGAGATCTTGTTAACCCATTAAACATTGATGACCAATGACCCATTTTCTCCTGCAATTACCAGTAACAACACCCACCAATGGAAATTTAGTTTATTGCCATTTATAACACTAAAAACAAAAAGAATGACTCTCAAGTAAAGAACAATGAATTTTTGATATTTTAAACTTGAACTGAGTGTTTTGGAACAAATGTGATCTGACCTAGAAAGTTAAGAATTACAAACAATTTATCATAATGGGCTTGTTTTTTTTGGTTATTGA
Organism: Beta lomatogona; assembly: GCA_947646795.1. Taxonomy (NCBI): domain Eukaryota; kingdom Viridiplantae; phylum Streptophyta; class Magnoliopsida; order Caryophyllales; family Amaranthaceae; genus Beta; species Beta lomatogona. Next base: position 4,834,009 of record CANSNZ010000020.1, on the reverse strand, counting down.
ATCAATATTAATCGATAAGGGAGTAAAGTAGCAATCAATCAATCAATCAATATTATATATATAAAAGAGGAACTTTTCGGGAGCATAGGGAGCTCCTCAAGATTTCGAGCTCATAGAGCGCGCCACGTCATCAATTTAAATTTTTTTTTTTTTTTACAAAAAATTGGATAAGCGAAAATTAGAGTTTGAATTTGAATCAACAACCTAAATTATTATATTATGAAAATTGTGTATAACTTTTGCTACATAATTCGGAATATTATAATTTATGTACCATTGGAGAGCATTCGAAATATGCTTCGAAATAAGATCCATTTACAATATAGTTCTGCAACTTATGAAATATAGAGCGCCATGTAGGATTGTCATGTCATCAATTTTTATTGAATTTGAATCAACAACCTAAATTATTATATTATGAAAATTGTGTATAACTTTTGCTACATAATTCGGAATATTATAATTTTTATACCATTGGAGAGCATTCGAAATATGCTTCGAAATAAGATACATTTACAATATAGTTCTACAACTTATGAAATATAGAGCGCCAGATAGGATTGTCATGTCATCAATTTTTATTTTTATTTTTTTCTAAAAATAGAGTTCTACATAGATTTATATACATATAAGGAGTCTTGGATAAACAGAAATTAGAGTTTCATTTTGAATGAACAACCTAAATTGTTACATTATGTAAATTGTGTATAACTTTTGCAACCTAATTCAGAATATTACAATTTTTGTACCATTAGATAGTGCTCAAAATATGCTTCGAAATAAGATCCATTTATAATATAGTTCTACAATTTATGAAATAGAGAGCGCCACTTAGGATTGCCATGTCATTAGTTTTTATTTTAAATATTTGAAAAAAATAGAATTCTATATATATTTAAATACATAAAAGAGTTTTGGACAAGGGGAAATTAGAGTTGCGTTTTGAATAAACAACATAATTTATTATATTATGTAAATTGAATTTAACTTTTGCTACCTAATTCAAAACATTATAATTTTTTATTATTGGAGAGTGCTTAAAATATGCTTCAAAATAGGATCTATTTACAATGTAGTTTTACAACTCATGAAAATGCATTAAATTAGATGAATCGTAGGACATTATTTAATCTTTTTTTAGATAAATATAATAATAACTATAAATATTAAGTATAGTGTATTATATGTGATTATAACATTTGATTATAGGTCCAATTTACATGATTAAACATATTATCTTTCAAAACCTCAACCTTACTCAACTAAACTAAAACAATATAGTATTGCAAAAAAATTTATTAACTAAAATCTATAGCGATAAAGTTACATATTAGAGTTTTGGATTATGTAAAATTTGAGTTTGATTTAAATAAAACATCCTTAGAATATTATAAAGAGGTCCACCTAAGCATGCCATGTCATTCTTATTAATTTTTAATTTCTTTAAAGAAAATAGTGTTCAACATAAATATAAGTACATATAAGGTGTTCTGGATGAGTGAAGATTACAACCTAATTTTAAATAAACAACCTAAATTATTATACTATGTAAACTGAATATAACTTTTGCTACATAATTCGCAATAGTATTTTTTTTTACCGTCGAAGAGTGCTCGAAATATGCTTCGAAATAAGATCCATATACAATATAGTTTTACAACTTATGAATATATATCTATTTAGATGAACAATAACGTATTATTTATTCTTTATTTTAAATACATATTAAAATAACTATAAAAATAGCATATAATATGTGACAATAGTAATTATGTCTTTCAAAATCATACTTTTAAAAATTGAGTTATATGAAGATAAAAAATTCATATCTATAGTTTTGAACCTATAACATTCCATGATGGCATTACATGAAGATTCAAATGAAAGTTTGTCATCGAGATTGCAAAGGTATTATGCAATTAACTAATTATTTTATTCTTATAGTATTTATTGTATACATAATTATTTATTTATTTTCCATATATTTATATGTCAGATCTTATTGTTTTCTCCATGAACTTAATTCTACTAAAACTATATGGAAATCAAGGTTCACGTTTCTAGACTATTTGAGGTCACAGATCATAAAAAAGGGGGAAGTTTGATAAGTCTTGATATGGTCATGATTGATGAAGATGTATTTTTTTCTCTTAAATTGTATTTTCGATTATTAATAGAGGTAAGTTTTATATTTAATTAATTTTCTTCATGATACTATCGCTATGATCTTCATTTTGGCGTTCCCATCTTCCATTCTATATGCATTATTGTTTATGTGCTATATTAAAAGTTGAAGTTGTGGTTGATACTCATGTTTTTTTCTATTATTTCTGTCCTGCATCTATTAAATTATTACCCTCTACTTAAGTATCATTCGGTACTATTGATGTTAAAACTATATTAGCTATTGTTAATCATACCTGTTATTGAGATACCATTTAATAAGAGACTTAGCTACAATATTCAATTGAATATTGAAAATTTTAAAATTTATATATCGCAATAACAAATCTAGAAATTATAGTATAATGACAAATACTTTCTCCGTTTTTTTTCTACTTCAACAATTGGTTTAGGAATGGTTTTTGAGGAAATAAAAAATGGGTAGGTTAGCATAGAGGTACCTCTTTAGTTAACTAGAGTAGGGGATAAATAAATCCTTAATAAAGTAAACGCAACTTAATAAGGCAATTTGGGTAATTAGTGATGGTTTTATTAACATAAAGTAAAGGTAATGTTGTCAACTGTAGTTGATTTATCTACCAAAAGTGGAATGGGTCCAAAAGATGAAACTACCTTAAGCGGTCATTGTTGTAATAGAAAAAGAACGGAGGAAATATGTAAATACAATAGTGTTGAAAAATCTCATTTCACAGCAACACAAAATCAACACTAATATTAACAAAAATTTTACAATAAAATAAAACAACAACCCGTGCAACGCACGGGCTTCAAACCTAGTAATTATATATCCAGAAGAAGTTAAAGAATATTAAAGCTTACATGGAATTCCAATACTTGCCAAAAAAAATCAATACAGCCACATAAGAGAAGTAAAAACATTTCAAAAAAAAATTCTAAATCATTACAAATGATGATCAAATTAAAGTAGGTCAGCTCTTTTTCCTCAATTAAAACTATATCTTAAACAATATGCTCCCAAAAACACTTGACTTTATATTAAAAACTAGTTTTGGGGACCCGTGCAAAAATGCACGGGAAGTTTTATAGTAGATATGATTTAGTCGTGCATAATGTACGGGAATTGTTTTGATTATTAAGTAGTTATTTTTATTCCTAGTCAAGTCATAAGCAGGTCTCTAACTTTTAGACCCGTGTAAATATATTTTGTATACTACTTTATTTTTAACTTTTAGACCGAAAATATTCCAACAAAGCTTAACATATTACACATATTCCATGATTGCGTCAAAAGTTGTAAAATATAAGATATTGAATCATATATTTAATGATATTTTCCCTTAAATTATGTTATGTTAATTTGTAAAAGTGAATGAGATACTATATATAACTTCTAAAAAAACTACACGTACAAAGTATACAATATACTTTTCCATTTGTTTTCTTTTCCCCGTTATTAACTTTCAACACCCAACAAATTATATGGCTTCATGTGGCAAATTAAACCCTCCCACTTTGATCGATTTATATAAGTACATAGTTGTTGTTGAGAAATTTTGCTTATAGATTTTAATTAGGGATAGTGAGCTAATCGCAAAGCTTGGTAATATTTGTAGCACATAAATTAATTAAAGTTAGTGTCACTAATTTACATTGATATAGGACCGTAATTTACGTTCAGTTATTCTATGTAACTCTTAATTTGCCACACATTGATCTCAAGCATCTAAAAAAATATTAAAGTAACTTTAAGTTGTACGGTGTCTTATTATTTACATTTTTTCCTTTTGTATTGTTCCCATTTTATCAAACTTCTCCTGATTCATCATTCAAAAGCATCTACTATATTATACTAATAACCTAAAATGTAAAAGCCATTAAATGGGATGGTAAGGATTAAAAAAATATAAAAATATTTTAGATTTTAGACCCGTGCAAATTGCAAGAATTTTGTTTGTTTTATAAGTTTAAGATTTTAGTTAGTTTCTCTTAAAATCATGTTGTGAATATTAGCTTGTGATTTAATGTTCTATAACCATGCATGTATTGGAAATATTTTTAAACTCGCTTATGACCCATGTGTTCTGTGGTTGACGTAGTTAATGTCATGGTGCATCATTTGATCTACAATGTTATTTTTAAAAGTAAAGTTGATTAAATCTTTGAAACTACCACTGGCACTTAACCATACACCTGCTTTCACCCCCGCGTCTCATGCAGTCCCCCTCCCCCCCTCTTTCTTGTTGTCGTCATGATGAACCATCGTTTCTCACCGTCTCAGGCCACCCATTCCCTACTGATTATATATAATTTTATAATATTCTCATTTTTATTTGCCTAAGTTAATAGAAATTATTTTTTTTTTAACTTTTTGTAACTTATCATTCTTGTAAAAAAAAAGATAGGATAGTTTCTAAAGGTTGTTTTTCATCTCCTTCAATTTTATACTTGATTTATGGAATGAGAATGTGAAGATAAAAAGAAACAAAACATGAAATGCTGATACAAAATTTTCTGGAATGGGAAGATAATGAATCAACAAAATATGAATAATTCACCTAATAGTGCGGAGATTTAGTACAACATATGATTTCTTCATAATGAATTAATACGATGCATGTAGTTAGTATTAATAACCCACGTTATTTATTTAATCCAATTTTCTTAATTGATTTTTTGTTTGTTAATTATTTCAAAGAAAATTTATACTTGGCATTAATTTGAACTATGCAACAATACGTCTTCTACCTATTTTAGGCACTCAATCTTAATTCTTTGGTTCTCCGTATTCCTCTTGTAGGATTGGCTAATTTTTTGATAACTCTTTGTTTCTTGAGATATTTTTCTCATTATAGGTTGTTATTATCATTTAGCATTATTGTATTTATCTTTTAGGTTTTTATGACTTTGTTGTAGCTTCATACTTACCATTATCTTAGCCCTAAACTCATACACATATACACTTGATCTTTTCTTTCTTTCTTGCTATTTTGTCAGATTATCTTCTGTGGCTGCAACTAACTCCTCACTCAATCTCTTTAGCTGCAAGAATCATAATTATTTTTGTTTTCAAGCATCAACCACATGTGTCTTCTCTCTTGATTACTCTATAATCAAATAACTTAACAACTAAAAGATTAATCATTTAATTGACGTCGAAACCTCCATTGTTATAATTTGGAAGTTTAAGTGATAAAAAATAACATAAATTTTTCAACAAATACCGGATTGATTTTTTTTTTCCATCAAGTACCTCTACATTTTTTAGAATTCACCATATACTCCAAATTTTATACAAATACATCATAATGACCTTAATGACTAATGACAGTTAATTTCATTAGTCATTAACCCCTAAAAAATTAATTTTCAATACACAAACACTCTTTACTTTCCTCTTAGATTCTATTGAACTTAAATACCCGTGCAAAAATAGAATCAGGCACTATAATATGAGACAGAGGAAGTATTATGGAAATGGATTTAATTTGTGACAAAAAAATGAGGATGTAGTTCGTCCAAGACAGGCTAGAACCGACCTTGGTCTCATTTATTCGCCAGAAGAACCTAGAGTATCTCTCCTACTCTTCCCTTGACAAAAACAACATGCATAACCATTTAAAGAGCAATTCCATGATTCTTAAGATCAAATCTTTATTTTACTTTTGCTCTATCTTTTCGAAATGGTTGAAGATTCAAGAATCTCAATGTCATCTATAATGTCTGTCCTATATTCCTAGTTTCTATTAATGTCATGGTCTACAACCAAAATTCTTTGCCGACATCGTCAAGCATCTATGAGTAGGTTGGCACTTGACAATGTGTCAATGTGAGAAGCTGCCAAGAAAATATTAGTGTAAGTTGAGGTGAAGCTTTTCTTTTCAATTCTTTCATTTTTCGTATTTTTGGGATGGGTAATGGTAAATTGATTATGTATACAACTAATTTGGTAGCAGGAAGAATTACTCAACCGGTTCAATTTCATAATTAATCAACCAAGAGAAAACCACCAAAGGTGGATTTTTTTTTTCTTCTAATTTTCCTCTCCTCTGCAATTTCTTCTGCTGACCATGTTTCTTGAAATTTTGAAGCTTTCAATTTGAATGGCTGAGACACTGTACACATTTGCTGGTGGTGACATCGTTTCTTATGGACACTTCTAATTGGTGGAATAATATCAATGATTCCCATCTTTAGTAAGATCAAAATTTTCATATCTTATCTAATCTCTATGAGCAGACAATGAATGAATTGGGAAGAAATTTAGAGTCGAAAATTATGCAATTTTAAAAAAATGTTTATGGGCAAATTTATAGTAGGACGATGAGGGATTTATAATAGGCAATTATATTGTGATTAATTTTATACCAATCTCAACAGAAAAAATATATGAATTTTGAATCAATCACACGTTGATTTTGATTTCAATCAAAGTAATTAGCCTTAATATTTGCATATGATTCTTTGCTTGAAATAAGCAATTTATATCCGACTTTCCTAATATAAATGATTATGAGTAATTTCATGATTGCAATTTCCTAGCTATTAAGATTAAGGCACACACTCAAGATTTATGTGTAAGCGAAACGTAAGCGATATCTCTCAAACATCCTACACGTGGCAGCTCAACTGTAGAATAGGAGGAGAAGATGACATGTTGGCGAATTCATTGGTAGCATGACACATAGGCCAGTTGAACCTTGTGTTATATATATATATATAGATAGATTAATACTTTGAACAAAGAGGAAGAATAAAAGTTTTGATCAAACCAAGCTCCATCTTATTCTATAAACAAACTAATCTTATATGCACGTGATGCGTGCGTTAATTTCAAAACTTATTATTATATACTCCATCCGTGTTATAGTTATGATTACTCTTAAAATGTGAATGATTAATAGTTAGATGAATTTAGATACAAACTCCGAGAAAGCAACAGGGCCCATTTAATCCATCTTCCATTCTTTCCTATAAACATAAGTTCAAATCCTTCAATAAAGCCAAAGAAAAGACAGCAACCTTTCTAAAAAAATTGGAAATTCAAACAGCCCATTTCACAAAATCAAACAACAATGAAAACCCATAATTCTTAACTATACTAAGAATAGAAAAAATCTACAAAGAAAGCAACAAAAAGAGGAAGTTATAATATGATATAAATAGTAAATTTCATTGATAGTAAAAATTTGATTTATGGTTTCTGTAATATGAATAACAACCTTTTACAGAAAGTCATAGATTAAAAGTAAAATGACTAACCTTTTGAACAATGTCATCCAAGTCCACAAAATATTACCTGATTAAAAGACAGGAAATCGATTCCTTTCAACAACAAAAAAAAGACAGGAAATAGAAATAAATTAATTATAGTAAAGAAAAAGTGATGAGTCAATATTATATGCACATGTTAGTTGATAATTTTTATATTATTATAACAAAACAGAAAAGCATTTCTCTAAGTCAAAAAGAAAAATACTAATAATTATAGTTGTTGTTTAGGGCAAATTTCACACTGAGGCTAATTTGCTTAGAGAGGGAGTTGACAATTAACTTGCAATACTTGGCAAAATAAATGAGCAAAATATAGTGCAAAAATAAAGAAATAACACTGCAATTTTACGTGGAAAACCACGGGGGAATCGATGTTCTGCCAATCCACTATAAGAATATCAATTTGCAATACAAGTACACTGGTTTTGCCTGATTGGCAAGTTGGACGAGCAACTTAGGTTAGAGAGAGAGATGGCAAATTAAGAATATGAAAGAAAAATGATGGAGAGAGAAAGAAAGAGAGAGAGTTTGAGCTAAAGTGTTTGTGTGACGAGAGATGATGTTTAAACTTTACATAAATGAGCTACTTATAATGTAATACTATGTTGCCTTTGGAGGATGTAACCACTTCCCCACTTGTAAGCTTTAGATCCTCTTTTCTAATGATTCCCCCATATCTTTGCTAGGTTGTTGTAACCTCCTTGCTGGTCTTCCCCATGATGTTACTGACTTTCTTCTTCTTAGGAAGGTCAAAACTAACCTCCTGCCACATCAGCAATCCGTGTCTCCATCTTCAAACCAATAGATTGCTGCCACCTGTGCACATACGCTGCCACTATATTGCTGCCATGTGGACTGGAATTTTACCCCATAACAATAGCCCCCAATTTCTAGATTTGGTTGAAGCAATGATGACGAATTACGAAATTGTGCTTTGAAATGTCGCTTGGTTTGAGTATGAGATTGTTGCAAGATGCATGTCGAGATGACGTTTTGCAAATTCCTTATGTGACAATTTGAAAGTGAATATGCCTCAATAATTTGCCATTTGCATGTATTTACTAGAAGCACTTTGTATACGCTTCTCGTATATTGCTTGCTGGAAGCAATTTGTATACTATGTTTGTTTGAAATTTACTTTGTTTTGCTTGTCATTTCGCCTGAAATGACGTTTTTTATTTGTATCATGCATGCATGTTGTAGCAAACTAAAACGTTGACCCGTTTTGAAGTTGCTTTTCGTACTCATTTGTTTTGTAATTTGCGTAGGCATTTTTCCTTTCTTTTGAAAGGGCATATCAATCGTTGTTTGCACATGTTTTGTGATCGGGCGAAATTGCCATTAGATATTACTTTGTAATCGGGCAAAATTGCCATTAGATGTTGTTTTGTGGTTAGGCGAAATTGCCATTGTGGTGGTTTTCAATAGTCTTGCAAAACCAAATTTAGTTAAAGGATTGACTATTCGCTTGCATAAAAATAGAAATGAAAGTAAAAGACAGAAATAACATGTTACTCTTTTTGCCTATGGAAAATGCATGTTTGATTTGCTACTGGAAAATGCCTTATTTGATTTGCCATGAGAAGATGCTTGTTGAGTTTGCCACGGGAAGATGCATGTTTGCTTTCGTCATGCTAAGATGCCTATTGAGTTTGCCACGAGAAGATGCTTGTTAAGTTGCCATCTTGCTGAGATCCGCCTATGAAGTTGTTCGGAAAGTTGCCTAGGAAGTTGCTCCCTTTCTGGTGTCAAAATCTTCCTCAAACCGAATTTGCGCAAGAGCTTTGACTTGGGCATCTTCAAACGTCGGACAAGGGTATTTTGTCAATTCCTTGTACAAATCTGATTCCACGAGCAAACCTCTTCGGAAGGCCTCTATGGTTGTAGGAGCATCGCATCTTGGGATAGAGACTTTCTCGCGGTTGAATCTGTTGAGGTAGTCTCTTAGCGATTCGCCATACCTCTGGACAACTCGGTACAAGTCGCTGGTTTGCTTCTCAAGGCGTCTGCTACTGGCAAATTGGAGGTTGAACATGTCCACTAAACCTGCAAAACTAGAAATTGTACCATTAGGTAGATTAATGAACCATTGAAGGGTGGGACCTGATAAAGTCGACCCAAATCCCTTGCACATGCAAGCTTCGCGCATCTCGCGGGGTATTGGAATGATAATCATCCTTTGCTTATATTGCGCAACATGCTCGCAGGGATCTGATGTTCCATCATATAGCTTCATGGCATGGACAGCAAAACGCTTCGGAATTTCAACTAGAGCAATGGCATCTGCAAATGGCGAATCTGCATAACTAGTCAGGGCAGCTTTCTCGACGGGCCTTGGGACTCCCGGGATCTTCAATATCATCTCCTCAACGTATTTGAGTCGCTTGGACAACGGATCTGCATGTGCGGATGTACCTGCAAAAGCAGAAACAGATGCAGTTTGCATAGGCATAATATCTGGGATGTTTGCATGACATTGCTGGAGCCATCCCTCTGATCTTAGCATGGGTCCAACACGGGCAACTTGACTTGGCGGATTGTCAGATCTAGCCTCTTCATTGATTGGAAGGAGCCCTTCCGTGTTAAGTTGCTTGGCTACGCTGCCAATATCGCTCTAGCGTTGCCTGGGAGAATTGGACGGGTTGGACAGCATTTGGAACCGGAGTTCCTCGGTCTCTTTCTTGAATTAGGCACCTTGCACATCAATCTCGTCTCTGAGTGATTGTTTCATCTTGTCAATGGCTCCCATGATTTGGTCCATGGCTTCTTGCTCTGGCTCCTCGATGGGCGACTTGGGAGTTACAGGGGTTCCGGATTCGTTGTTGATTTCGGCCATAATGCTTGGCAAGTTGCTGAGATTGGCGATTTTGGCAAGTTGCTGAGATTGGAGATTTTGACAAGTTGCTGAGATTGGCGATTTTGACAAGTTGTTGAGATTGATGATTTTGGCAAGATTGCTTTTTTAATTATCAGCCCCACGGTGGGCGCCAAATTGTTTAGGGCAAATTTCACACTCACTACAAGAAAAGACGACATCAACGACGGCTTTAAGCGGTCGTTGATATTAAAAAAACAGTCGCTGAATAATCACCGGCGGCCAAACGGTCGGTAAACAGCCATCGTTGTATCAATGGTCGCTGATATGGAAATCAACGACCGTCTGGCCGTCTGTGAAAATATCAACGACGATTTTAATAAAATCAGCGACCGTCTAACAAAGCCGACGTTGACTATATGTCAACGACTGTTTTTAACAGACGTTGAAACAACGACCGTTTAAAACGGTTGTTGTCTCACCGACTGTTAAGAACCGTCGTTATTTCAACGTCTGTAAAAAACAGTCGTAAGTTCAACGACGGTGTAAAGCCGTCGCTATTATTCTTTAGCAGTCGTTGAAATTCAAGTCCATGTGAGCATACATTACCTTACAGCGACTGCCTAGCAGTCGTTATTTTTAAAAATTACGTTAATTTAATTATTATTGTTCGAAATTATAATTAAACCTGTACCTGCACAGCTGCACCTAAATATACTACACTAAAGCTGTTCCTCCATCGCATTCAATTTTTTCAATTTCAAAAATATGCAATTTTGATGTATATTACAATTTGCGTAGATACTTATATAATTACATGAAATAGATTAAAATTATGTACACAAAATAGATCCCGGTGTCGGGAAATAAAGTAGAAGTCGGGTTCTACAAAAATATATATCGACAAATCTAGAAACTAATAAGCTAGATGCCGATAAATATAGACACTAAATGTCTATAGTTAGACAAACTACCTAGATTAAATATATGTACGCAAAATAGATCCCGGTGTTGGGAAATAAATTAGAAGTCGGGTTCCATAAAAAATAACCCGACACATCTAGAAACAAAGCGGGATGCCGATTAATATTGACACTAAATGCATATAGTTAGACTAACTATATAGAAACCAAAAGTTAGTTACCTAGTTGCCAAAACCAAAAAAACTACACTGTGAAGGGTGTCTCTGTAGCACTACCGCCACCACCAAACCCTGGGTCATCTTCTGGTCTGCGTTGTGGAGGGGGGCCTGGGTTGCAACCTGAGAACATGTGGCCGAAACTAGACATGTTCTTCATCATTTCCTCTACAAGGGCCCGACTTGACTCTTCCACCCGTGATGCGGCCCTTGCCTCCACCTCTTCCATCCGTGCAGCGACCTTTGCCTCCACCTGCGCCTCAAGCTGAGAAAAAATGGACGACTCATATGGTTGTGAAGAGCCGCCATCTCCTCGCCCTGATGAAGAGTTGTAGTACAAATGATCTCCCTGACCCAACCTCTGCACTTTTCCTCTATTCCTCCCACCAACTGTCTCCCAATACAACAGATCAGGGTTCGGCTGTGATCCCTGAGTGGTACAATGATCCAACTTCTTATTGTATGTCTCCTGCATTTGGTTAAATGTACTCATATTCAAGTAATATAAAATGGCCTAAGATGGCGTATATTTAGTTCTAACATGGCTATATTTTGTATTTTCAGTGAAAACTACTAATAAATACATTAAAATAACTATATATATGATGTTTGAGGTGTTTATAACTTAAACTAACTTCAAACTACTCATATTCATTCATTTTCAAGTAAAATGGCTTAAAATGGCCTCAAAAGGCCTATATTGGGTTCTAACTTGCCTATATTGGGTATTTTCAATCAAAACTACTTATAAATGCATTAAACTAACTATATATATGATGTTTGAGGTGTTTATAAATTAAACTAAGTTCAAACTACTCATATTCATTCATTTTCAAGTAAAATGGCCTCAAAAGGCCAATATTTGGTTCTAACTTGCCTATATTGTGTATTTTCAATCAAAACTACTTATAAATACATTAAACTAACTATATATATGATGTTTGAGGTGTTTATAACTTAAAATAACTTGAAACTACTCATATTCATTCATTTTCAAGTAAAATGGCCTCAAAAGGCCTATATTTGGTTCTAACTTGCCTATATTGGGTATTTTCAATCAAAACTACTTATAAATACATTAAACTAACTATATGTATGATGTTTGAGGTGTTTATAACTTAAACTAACTTCAAACTACTCATATTCATTCATTTTCAAGTAAAATGGCCTCAAAAGGCCTATATTTGGTTCTAACTTGCCTATATTGTGTATTTTCAATCAAAACTACTTATAAATACATTAAACTAACTATATATATATGATGTTTGAGGTGTTTATAACTTAAAATAACTTGAAACTACTCATATTCATTCATTTTCAAGTAAAATGGCCTAAAATGGCCTCAAAAGGCCTATATTTGGTTCTAACTTGCCTATATTGTGTATTTTCAATCAAAACTACTTATAAATACATTGAACTAACTATATATATGATTTTTGAGGTGTTTATAACTTAAAATAACTTGAAACTACTCATATTCATTCATTTTCAAGTAAAATGGCCTAAAATGGCCTCAAAAGGCCTATATTTGGTTCTAATTTGCCTATATTGTGTATTTTCAATCAAAACTACTTATAAATACATTAAACTAACTATATATATATGATTTTTGAGGTGTTTATAACTTAAAATAACTTGAAACTACTCATATTCATTCATTTTCAAGTAAAATGGCCTAAAATGGCCTCAAAAGGCCTACATTTGGTTCTAACTTGCCTATATTGTGTATTTTCAATCAAAACTACTTATAAATACATTAAACTAACTATATATATGATTTTTGAGGTGTTTATAACTTAAAATAACTTGAAACTACTCATGTTCATTCATTTTCAAGTAAAATGGCCTAAAATGGCCTCAAAAGGCCTATATTTGGTTCTAACTTGCCTATATTGGATATTTTCAATCAAAACTACTTATAAATACATTGAACTAACTATATATATGATGTTTGAGGTGTTTATAACTTAAAATAACTTGAAACTACTCATATTCATTCATTTTCAAGTAAAATGGCCTAAAATGGCCTCAAAAGGCCTATATTTGGTTCTAACTTGCCTATATTGGGTATTTTCAATTAAAACTACTTATAAATACATTTAACTAACTATATATATGATGTTTGAGGTGTTTATAACTTAAACTAACTTCAAACTACTCATATTCATTCATTTTCAAGTAAAATGGCCTAAAATGGCCTCAAAAGGCCTATATTTGGTTCTAACTTGCCTATATTGGGTAATTTCAATCAAAACTACTTATAAATACATTAAACTAACTATATATATGATGTTTGAGGTGTTTATAACTTAAACTAACTTCAAACTACTCATATTCATTCATTTTGGTTCTAAATTGCCTATATTTGGTTCTAACTTGCCTATATTTTGTATCTTCAATCAAAACTAATTTAAATATATGTTTAGAAGTATGTACTGAGATTTGCTTTGCTTTCTTGTTTGCTGGAATTTCTCCTTTTCCAAGAACAGTCTAAAAATGAGTCTTCAGGAATAACTCGGGAGCGGTAGGGAGTACTCCTCCTCTACTCTTTGCATGTACACATTGTTGAACAAAGGCTTTATTTTTTACTTATACCGAAAATTTCATGTAAATTAAACTAAGTAGTAGATATGAAACATTTTTACCATCTTTCTAGCATGTTGTGCCGCCGAAATAGAACCATGAAAGTGTGACGGCTCAATTGGATTAGACAGGGAGCCACCTCTTCGGTTCTTCTTCGCCTTTTCAGATTTTTCCAGAAACGTGGGCTTTTCACTTCTTTTCTTCATGTCTTCGTAGATGGTCTCCCCCAACCATTTTGGCCCTTCTTTGGCTTTCTTAAGCACCCAGTATCGCAAGTCTCTCAGATGATATGAAGCTTTTTTCTTGTAAGCCTTCCTCACTAGGCCATCTAACTCAGGAGGCCATTCGTAAAGACCCTTTAATCAAACATTAAACCAAGTTATTAATAAATTAATATAATCAATTTTATTCTTCATAATTCGATTCATACATACTATGAAAATGTTCCACCAATGCGTCTTTGTTGCATCGTCTACCTCATTGTAATTGAACCAAGGTTTTCGAAAATGGCCCTGGAAAATGTCAGTGATGGACCCACTAACCTTGTTATCATCAAACCTGAATTGAAAACCAAACAAACACGTGAATTGTGAATATCATTTCATACAAATATCATGAAGCATAAATTAGCTTACAAATTTACCACAATCCAGTAGGGCTTAAAACCTTTTTTGGCACACGGTTCGAACCTTCACCTTCCTCCATATGAGTGTTCGGAGTCTCTGGTACGTGGTTAACAAAGTCACGTGCCTGTGAATCATCTCCCTGTGTCTCTGGGATAGGGATCTACCTTTCTTGTGGTTCTGGTGACTGAAAAAGCTCCCTTGGAATCAAATTCCCACGACCTTGGCTTCCACCTAAGCCATCTCCACCTCTGCCACCCTTAGGATTAGACATGATTACCTAAAAAAAAACAACAAATATATAAATCATGGTGGATAAGATTAATCGTTAACTAAATACAAGAACACACGGGTACAAACATTACCATGTATCAAGCTTAAGAAGTAAGAAAATCATCAATAACATAGTGGGTTGGAATATCTTAGTTTCCATTAATAAGAGAGTGTGTCTTGTAGAGAACACAGATTAAACCTATGGTTAAACAAAAATATCATAGTAATCTTCACTAGCAGTTCAAAAAATCTCTAAACTTTTTCATGGCAGGAGGAGCATCATTGATACTTATAGAAGTCATGACTTGCCTTATATTGACCCCCAACATCCCACACAGTGAAGCTGATGTTCTTGTATTCTACAGTTTCAACATTAAATCCTGCAACCCCTCAAAAAAAATATTAAATCCTGCAAGCACATAAAAGGCAAGTTCCAAAATATACTTAAGAACCCTCTATATCAAATAGAATGTCAATAGATCGCAGTAATAGGACCAGGGCAATATCAAGAAACAAAACACGAAATGCGAGAAAAGTTCCTTTTAGGGAGGGGTGGTGCTAGGAGGACAAGAAGAGGTTCAACAGTACCTTCCCTAAGTATATCCTTTCTCAATATTCTACAAATTACACATTTCAAAATTAAGAGAAAGCAAGACATGAACCTTCACTACAGATAAACAGAATTTCTACGCACTAAGGGTCAACGAAAAGCAATTGTGATTTTGTAAGTTAAGAAGAGTCAAGTAGTTTAGCAGTGCATAGTATTGAAATGTTATCATTCAACAAGCTAATCAGAGAGGACCACAAGATCACTACCCTTTGAAACTCTAAGCCACTGAATTATGCATTTTCTACCTTTTAATTCAAACGCAAATAAGGGCAAGGATCGTATGATAAATGGTAGATCTACCTCTGAACTTCTGTGTTGTACATCTAACATATAAGAATTTTATATTTCCATTTACTAGTGAAATATTTTTATAATAGGAAGATAATAATGAAACGACAAAAAATAATATCTGCTTTACAACTAGCAGCATCACAACATACCCACATCCAAAAAGTATACGTCTAAAAGTATCAATCTAACAAACCCATCTACACTCAAGTATAGGAACAAAAAATCTATGTGGCTGAATTTTAGATAGCTATGACTTTTGAAATTGAGAATGTGTGCACTGTGGACCCTTCACAAAGTACTGTGACAAAAATGCTTGTAGAATAAGGGAAAAGAACATACACCCTAGTACCCTATTGACATGTTGGCAGATATGTTCAATGATGACTGAACCTTATCATGAGAGTTCATCCAAACAATCTCCAACACTATAATACATAACAGTAGCACCAAATTAGGAAAGAGAAAAAAAATGATTTAATCCTCAGGTACATGCAGGAGTAATAGCAGAAATAAAGGTTGCAACTTGCGTCTGATCAAGCAGGCAGTATTATAGAGGAGTGCACTCTCAAAGAGCAATGGCCAATGGGAGATTGTTACCTACTTAGCTTAGATATATTTGAAGCCAAATTCTAACAACATGTAAAAAAACATAAGTTCGTAACACATAAAACCAGCCATAAAAATATTATGATCCCAATACTCAATCAAGTAGCACCACAAGATCAGAATTGAGAACTAGTCATACCAACTCATATCACATGTCAACCAGAAATCAATAACAACATCGCATTCAGTGTTCCACAAGAAATTAATTCAAGCAAAAAATTGATCGACTAAAACTCAAGCGCCAAATTTGAGCAGCGAACTTTCACACATATAAAAACTGAAAATTCAAACAACAAATTCAGTGATATCTCTCTCCATGACTCCATCATATCTAGATATATATTTATACATACCTAAAAATATCATAAAAACCTTGATTTCAGTTCATTTTTGCAGTAATCTAAAGTTATACCAATATTACAACTTCCACTTGCAAATTCTAGAAAATTCCACACAATGAAAACTAAAACTAAAAAATAATTCAAATAACAGCACCTGAACAATTGAATTATGATGAACAGATTCAAGATTGGCAACCCTAGCTTCCAGTGCGCCAAAAGTGTCCTTCAACTGATAATAAATCAAGATATATTACAATGAAAAGATTGAAGAAAAAACGCGTACGTGAAATTTAAGGAAAGAGAAATTAAATTGGAGAGAGAAAATGATCTTTGGAGAGGTATTACCGGCGGCGAGGACCGGCGTACGGTGGTGTTGGCCACCTATATCTCAAAAACCCAATTTTTAGGGTTTGATGAGTAACAAAAATTGAAAAAAAAAAAAAAAAATGAAGCTTCAGGAATTACCGGCGGCAAGGAGAGCGAAAATGGGCTGTCGGCGGTCGTTGGAGGAAGGTGGAGTTAGCCTTCAATGGCTTCTTCAATTCGCGCGCCCTCCTTTCCCTTTCGTGTTTTGAAAATGAAATTAATACAGTCGTTTAACAACAAAGAGGAGGTCAACTTTATTTTAACTCCTTTACAACAGCGACCGCTTAATACCGTCGCTAGAGATAAAAAAAATCTAAAATTTCATAAAATTAAATCAACGACTGCTTTAAGCGGTCGTTGACTAACAACGACTGCTTCTTCTGTCGTTGTTTCTTAAAAAGCAGTCGGTAACCACCGACAGCTTACAGCCGTCGTTAAATTTAATAATAACAACCGTTTATGGAACCATCGCTGTTCAGCAGTCGTTGTTTTAGCATTTTCTTGTAGTGACTAAGGCTAATTTGCTTGGAGAGGGAGTTGACAATTAACTTGCAATACTTGGCAAAATAAATGAGCGAAATATAGTGCAAAAATAAAGAAATAACACTGCAATTTTACGTGGAAACCCTCTAAATGGGGAGAAAACCACGGGGGAATCGATGTTCCGCCAATCCACTATAAGAATATCAATTTGCAATACAAGTACACTGGTTTTGCCTGATTGGCAAGTTGGACGAGCAACTCAGGTTAGAGAGAGATGGCAAATTAAGAATATGAAAGAAAAATGATGGAGAGAGAAAGAGAGATGATGTTTAAACTTTACATAAATGAGCTATTTATAATGTAATACTATGTTGCCGTTGGAGGATGTAACCACTTCCCCACTTGTAAGCTTTAGATCCTCTTTTTTAGGGATTCCCCCATATCTTTGCTAGGTTGTTGTAACCTCCTTGCTAGTCTTCCCCATGATGTTTGATGTTACTGACTTCCTTCTTCTTAGGAAAAAACTAACCTCCTGCCACATTAGCATTTCGTGTCTCCATCTTCAAACCAATAGATTGCTGCCACCTGTGCACATACGCTGCCACTATATTGCTGCCATGTGGACTGAAATTTTACCCCATAACAGTTGCTTACTTGACTACTGAATATGAAGGATTGTCTTGTAATGGATTCGGATATGTCTGCAAAATAAAAAAAAAAGTGTAGTTGGTGCTGCGTCTAGAAATTAATATAAGAACAATAAACTTATGGTTTATCTAAAGAGTAATTGTATCTTAGTAGCTTGATTATGTTACTAAGTAAAAGAATCTTGTGATGCTCCTCTACTTTCTTTTATCATCTTGTACTTTTTCTTCAGTTATACTTCTATGTACCTTGTTACTCTTGCTCCCTGCAACAATTAATCAATATTAGAATTTTTCAACCCAAATTTAAAAATATTAAATTAGTTGTTGAGTTGAGTTTGATTGGGCAATAGATATTACTTTCTTGGATGATTTTGCAAACTGAACCATAATCTCTCTGCCATTAATAACTTTGCCTGCATATCAAAACCAATTAAAAGGTAACATTTACGCCCAATTCTTAATACTGATGAAACTGGAAATTCAAGAAATTCAAGAAATTGAGGGGAAGAAAAACTCCAACAATCAAGCTTTTCACAACCTCATCTTGATACTTGTAACAAATCAAATAAAAAATATATAATATATATATATATATATATATATATATATATATATATATATATATATATATATATATATATATATATATATATATATATATAGAATTGAGTTCATGTGAGAACCACCTTTACGGTGGGGACTCTCTTATCATGAGAACCATCTTCAGAACCGTTAGATTAATATGATCTATTGTGGTCATAACCGTCATATTCATCTTTCCACTTTCTCATTCCTTTTTCTCTCTCTTGCTTCATTCTCTTTCACAGCAAATAACATGACTCCGACCTTCTCTCTCAATCTCTCTCTTCTTTGCTCCTCGGTAACTTCTTCGTTCTCCAGGTAACGTTTTACTGGACTTAATCTTTTTCTCGTTTTCTCTCTCCTAGCTACTATGGAGTTGTTAGTTATGGTTTTATGGATGAATAATTGATTGTTTTTTATCTATGATTTTTTTGTCGAAATGCTGAAAAATCAATTGTTTTCGTTACATCTTGTGTATTTGTTGTTTTTTTTTTGGAGATCTGAGGTTAGAAATCGTAACTGTAATTGATAATCGTATGAAATGTTAAATTAGGGTATTTGTTGTTGTTTATTGGAGATCTGAGGTTAGAAATCCTAAATTGAAATGATAATCGTATGAAATTTTAAATTAGGGTTTCCGTTTGTTGGTTTTCGCTTGATTTGAATCGTTATTATATTGATTACTAGTTGATTCATTTATTGCTAGAAGGATCTTAATGTTAATCAAGGATTTTCTATTTGAAATGGTCGTACGGAGAATGATTAGCTAGGATTTTAGTTTTACATGATGATTTGATTAAATTAGCTTTGTAATAGTTGATTTGTGTTGATGATACTGCGACCTCCTCATGTTTCTTGCTATTTTTACAGTCTACTTCATGTGATTACTAGTTGATTCTTCTGTGCATGACTGTATGTTTGCGTGAGATTTGTTGAAGTGGTATATATCCTATTTCATTGATAATTATGTAGGCTAAAGCATGAAAGTCTACTGTGTGAAGTTCTGAGTAGCTAATATCTGCATATTACTAAGAACTAGCTTGTCCTATGGAAATAGAGTTGCAAATGTATAGAGTTTTATATATGCTATGTGGGCTATGTTAAAACTCTTTCCAATTCTGATCTTTAACTTTGACCATCTATCTATGCGTAGTTTGGATTTCAAAAAATGAAAAATTTGTTATTAGATGTTAAAGTTAGTCATTTTTTTAGGGGGCTTATATAGGAAATTAAATAGAGTTAACCTCATATCGCATCAAAGAACAAATTAGGGCATATAGAGTACAATATTGGGAGCAACACCTCTTGAAGTCTTTCTCTGGCAGCTGTTTTACTTCCCCCCTCCTCCCAAACCCCCTTTATTGGGATTTGCTCCTTGTTCTAAAAACAATTTCTACTATACGTTAGGGAGAAGCAGAGCTTTTCACCAAGTCTGCTCAGTATGCGTATACACAATTTCGAGATAAAGCAGCCTATTCAAGATCAATGCCTGTAACTTTACTACTATTGACCTTTCCTTTGTTTTTTACCCCCTTCTACATAAACTCTCTCTTTTTACACCGTAGGTAAGGATTAATGGTTAAATTTCTCATCTGTATATAGGTAGATAAGATGGAAGAGAGTGCACAAGGAAGAGCCTGGAGACTGGAATGGTGGCGATGCAACTTCTCAAGGACTTATTGATGCTATTGGTTGAATGGGTTGTGTAGTCGCCATAGCAAAGCGAAAGGCTAGCATTCCCCAAGAGCAACCAGTATTTCCTTTTAATTTTATGGCTTGTAGTTATCTTATATTTGGTGTTTTTCTGCCTCCATCTTTTCTTTTTATTTTGCTGTGGTTTAGCATATCAACCTTTTATTAGCAGAATCTTTGTTTTTGTATTGAAAATATTTTAGTAACTAGCTAGTCCTTTTCTTTATATCACACTTGTGGGATAGTGATACTTGGATTTTAATTTGATGGGCTAGTAAGAACTATACGTTGAGGGAACAAATCTTTATGCGTCTTGGTAGTGATTGAGAACAACCTACCTATCCAAAACTGTTGATCTCATAATCTTGGAACTTAGATTAAGTTGATTTTTTGGCTATGTTTTATATGTTTGATTCGTCGTTCTTGCTTCGAGCATTTTCAAGATGATTTATAATACTCGAGTATTATTAGTTTGTTATTGTTAGTTCCAGATTCAGTTTTATATCTAGATTGCTATCTTATATTTTCATGCTTTAGATGTTTGAGTCCTAATTGCTTTGAGCATTTTCAAGATGATTTTTGATACTTAAGTATTATTAGTTTGTTATTCATAGATTTAATTTTATACCCAGTTTACTTTCTTATAATATTAAGTCGAAATCCTTATTAGCTCTTTAGTTAAAATTAAAGAAGCCACTGGGATACATTTAGGCTCCAAAGATGGTTTTAATTTATACTAGAATATAACTTGGAGTGGTTAATTTATGTGTTTTTGTTGGTTTTGGATCCCTATTTAATGCATCTAGTTTATTCAGTGTAGGTTGCAATGCAACAGACTTGTGGTGGTTAGATTACTTAAGAATTAGTATTACCTTCGTTCATTGCTGATTGAAATTAAGAAAGGGAGGTTATTTGGCTGGTTGAACTCCTACAATCAATCTACTGAAACTGTATTATCAGTATGTTTAGTTACTATAAATACTTATAATCTGCATAATATTATAAGAAAATAAGAAATTTAGTAATGATTTGGTGTTGTGTTGTCGCTTTGTATATCATACTCATATGTTTGATGTTGAATGATGTTGTGTTTGACTTGTAGGTGAGAGTATTTCATGCTGTGAATGAAGATCTTGGAGCAACCGTTCGCGTGATGTGCATTATTTCTACCAGACTTTTTTGTACAAATGAACATGGGAATATTATGTTACCAATAAAGAATTTGAAGCAATGAACATGTGAATTCTATGTAGTTAAGCTTTGACATTTTATAACAGAAACTCATTAGAACTATGCATGTATTTTAATATTTGAGCCTTCTATTTTTAAACTAAGTTGAAGATCAAGGAAAATGTGCACATGCAGGATCAAGAAATAAAGTTAGCTAACGAGAGAACTAAATAAAAAAAATATTCAAAATATCCTATTCAAAATGGTCCCAAGCTTAATGGTGTTAACTCTTCGTCAAAAATATTTAGATAGGATACTATAAAGTAAAAATAGATAGATTATATATGTATAAAGATACTAAACGGTAGCTTAATATTTGTACTAATTTTTGTACTATGATTTTAATATATAACACTATCTCTATTTTTTGAGATGCAACATTTAATTATTTTAATCCATCGATTCAATTTTCAAAAGGCAAATGTTGCATTTAAAAAAACAAAGTATGATTTTAATATATACTTGTAGGTCTACATTATAAGGGAACTACCTCTAAGCCATATGAAAAGTACCTCTATGCTATAGGAGAAGTACATCTAGGTTATAGTAGAAGTATTTGTAGCCTTTATAAGAAGTACCTCTACTCTAAACGAGAAGTACCTCTAACATATACAAGAAGTACCTCCATGTTATACAAGAAGTACCTCTAAGGTATAGGAGAAGTATCCCGAGCTTATATGAGTAGTAAAAACTGACTACACGAGAAGTACCTCTAGGTTATATGGAATATACCTCTAACATATACGAGAAGTACCTCTAGGTTATATGGGAAGTACCTCTAAGGTATACGAGAAGTACCTCGAGGCTATACGAGAATTACCTTTACTCTATAGGAGAAGTACCTCTATATTATACAAGAAATACCTCTAACATATACGAGAAGTACCTCTAAGGTATACGAAAAGTACCTCTATGTTATACAAAAGAAGTACCTCTAAGTTATACGAGAAGTACCTATAAGTTATACAAAAAGTACCTTTAAAATATATGAGAAGTACCTCTATGGTTATATGAGAAGTACCTCTAAGGTATACAAGAAGTACCTAGAGGTTATGCGAGAAGTACCTCTAAGGTATACGAGAAGTTCCTATAGGTTACACGAGTATAGGATAAGTACCTCTAGGTTATACAAGAAATACTTGTATGCTTAATAAGAAGCACATCTAAGGTATACGAAAAGTACCTCGAGATTATACGAGAAGCACCTCTACAATATAGGAGAAGTACCTCTAGGTTATATGAGAAGTACCTCTAGGCTATACGAGAAGTACCT
Organism: Beta lomatogona; assembly: GCA_947646795.1. Classification (NCBI taxonomy): domain Eukaryota; kingdom Viridiplantae; phylum Streptophyta; class Magnoliopsida; order Caryophyllales; family Amaranthaceae; genus Beta; species Beta lomatogona. The sequence continues at coordinate 4,811,040 of CANSNZ010000020.1, read as the reverse complement.
CTAGGTTACATGAGAAGTACCTCTAGGGTTTATAAGAAGTAACTTAATGTTGTATGAGAAGTACCTTAACCTTATACAAGAAGTACCTTAAGCATATATAAGAAGTATGTTCATCCCATATGGTAAGTACCTTAAGCTTATACAAGAAGTACCTTAAGCCTATACGAGAAGTACCTTCACTCTATACTAGAAGTACCTTCATCCTATAGAATAAGTACCTCAAACAAAGACGAGAAGTATCTCTAAGGTATACAAGAAGTACCTCTAAGGTATATGACAAGTACATCTACTCTATACAAGAAGTACCTCTAAGGTATACAAGAAGTACCTCTAAGGTATACAAGAAGTACCTTTAAGGTATATGACAAGTACCTCTACTCTATAGGAGAAGAACCTTTAAGGTATACGAGAAGTTCCTCAAAGGTATACATGAAGTACCTCTAAGGTATAACAGAAGTACGTCTAAGGTATACAAGAAGTACGTGTAAGGTATACAAGAAGTACCTTTAAGGTATATGACAAGTACCTCTACTCTATAGGAGAAGTACCTGTAAGGTATACGACAAGTACCTCTACTCTATGAGAGAAGTACCCCAACCCTATACGAGAAGTACCCCAACCCTATACGAGAAGTACCTCACCCCTATACGTGAAGTACCCCACCCTATACGAGAAGTACCCCCACCCTATACGAGAAGTACCTCACCCCTATACGTGAAGTACCCCCACCCTATATGAGAAGTGCTCCCACCTTATACGAGAAGTATCTCAAGCCTATACGTGAAATGCCCCCACTATATACGAGAAGTAGCCCCACCGTACACGAGAAGTACCTCATGCGTATACATGAAGTACCCCCACCTTATACGAGAAAGTACCTCAACCCTATACGTGAAGTACCCCCACCTTATACATGAAATACCTCAACCCTATACGTGAAGTACCCCTACTCTATACGAAAAGTACCCCCACCCTATATGAGAAGTACCCCAACCTTATACGAAAAGTACCTCAACCCTATACGTGAAGTATCCCCACCTTATACAAGAAGTACCTCAACCCTATACGTGAAGTACCCCCGCCCTATATGTGAAGTACTCCCGCCCTATACGTGAAATACCCCCGCCCTATACGAAAAGTACCCCCACCTTATACGAGCAATACCTTAACCCTATGCGAGAAGTACCCCTACCTTATACGAGAAGTACCCCCCACCCTATACGAGAAGTGCCCCCAACTTATACGAGAAGAATCCCCACCTATACCCCCACCCTATATGAGAAGTCCCCAACTTATACGAAAGTGCCTCAAGCCTATACCCCCACCCTATATGAGAAGTAGCCCCACCGTGCACGAGAAGTACCTCATGCGTATACATGAAGTACCCCCACCTTATACGAGAAAATACCTCAACCCTATACGTGAAGTACCCCCACCTTATACAAGAAGTACCTCAACCCTATATGTGAAGTACCTCAACCCTATACGTGAAGTACCCGCACCCTATACGAGATGTACCCCCACCCTATATGAGAAGTACCCCCACCTTATACGAGAAGTACATCAACCATATACGTGAAGTACCCCCCACCTTATACAAGAAGTACCTCAACCCTATACGTGAAGTACCCCCACCCTATATGAGAAGTACCCCCACCCTATATGAGAAGTACCCCCACCTTATACGAGAAGTACCTCAACCCTATACGAGAAGTACCCCCACCCTATACGAGAAGTACCCCACCCCTATACGTGAAGTACCCGCACCCTATATGAGAAGTGCCCCCACCTTATACGAGAAGTACCTCAAGCCTATACGTGAAATACCCCAACCCTATACGAGAAGTACCCCCACCCTACACGAGAAGTACCTCATGCGTATACAGGAAGTACCCCCACCTTATACGAGAAAATACCTCAACCCTATACGTGAAGTACCCCCACCTTATACAAGAAGTACCTCAACCCTATATGTGAAGTACCCCCACCTTATACGAGAAGTACCTCATGCTTATACGAGAAGTACCTCAACCTTATACTTCCTCCGTTCCAAATTAAACGCAACAATTCTCATGGCACGGACTCGTAGTTGAAATTTCTTAAGGGGTTATTAGAAAAAGGGAGGATAAGTGTTTAGTTTAATTAAGCACCACCAACTACCACCACCACCTAATACAGCCACCACCTACTCCACCAAGGCACCACTACCACCGAGGCACTGCCACCACCAAGGCACTGCCACCACCACGACCACGACCGAGGCACTACCACCACCACCACCACCGAGGCACTGCCACCACCACCACCACCAAGACACTGCCACCACCACCACCAAGGCACCTGCAACACCACCGAAACGCCACCACGATCAAAACACTACCAACACCACCGAAATCCACCACCAATTTCACCACTAACACCACCGAAATCCTCCACCAAACCCCAATTTCACCACTAACACCACCGAAATCTATCCAAAAAAACCCCAAAAACACCACCACAAGGCGCAAACTACAACCTTAACCACCGAAATTCCAAACCCCAAATCAACCAAAAAAAGAAGAGAAGAGAGGGAGATGAAGATGTGATGGTGAAGAGAGTTAAAGAGTGTCCCTAAACTACCATCAATCCTCTGTGCTGCTTCCTTAAACAACTTCCATAAACCGATCGAGAAGAGAGAGAATCGCGGAGAGAGAACGAAAGAAGATGGAGGTGAGAGACTGTTGTCGGCGCCGGTAGAGGAGAGCGAAGGTGACGGAGGATGGAGGATGTCGGTGGTCTTGGGTTGGTGGGGGAGGAGATCGAAGGCGGAAATCGTGACTGATTGTTGTGGGTGTTGGTGGAAATCGTGCCTGGTGGGTTGGATTTGTGGAGTGGTGGGTTGATTTCTTGGAGTGGTGAGGAGAGAGAAGATGGTTGTGATGGCGGTGATGGTGTCCGAAATCCCGCGGAGGCCGGAGATAGGAGGATGGTGGCGGTATGAAGATGGTGGTGGTGGTGGTGGTGATGGTGGGTGATGGTGACGGTATGATGATGGAAGTTGGTGGTGGTGGATGATGGTGGATATAGGTGTTGGGTGATGAAGATGGAAGTTGGTAGTGGATGAAGGACTGAAGGTGATGAACTGATGATGATGGTGGTCAAGGTGGGTGTTGGAGAGAGAGGGGGGGTGAAGTTTTGGTAGATTAATGTTGGTTAGGTTAGTAATTAAATTATTTGGGTTGTATAATATGTGTTTTAGTTTTTAAGTAAGGGTATTTTTGTAATATCACATTCAAAATTCATACTAAAATAGGAAAGTATGAGTTTGTTGCATTTAATTTGAAACTGCCAAAAACGGAAACTGTTGCGTTTAATTTGGAACGGAGGAAGTATGTGAAGTACCCCCACCCTATACGAGTAGGGGTGTGCAAAAAAACTCCATTCGAAGTACCCGATCCAATTATCCGTCGATCCGATTTTTATCTTTCGGATAAATTGATGCAGATATCCGGAAAAAGTTCAGATATTCGGAACGGATACGGGTTGGATTTCTCAAATTTCGGATAATCCGAAAATCCAGAAGTTAATTACTTCCTCCGTTCCATTTTAAATGAAACACTTACTATTTTAGGCCTTTCCAAATAAATGAAACGTTACCTTATTTGGTATTCACTTCTCTCTATCTCTCTCCTCATCACATGGGTCCCTTCTTTTTTTTCTCTCTATCTCTCTCCTATTCTAAATCCCCGTGCCAAGGCCCTACGTTTCATTTAAAATGGAACGGAGGAAGTATTTATATTTTTCTATTCTATCGAAATGAGCTTTAGTTAAATAAATTATGCCATCGTATTCGAATTTTCGGATCGGATTATGATTTTCGGGTCGGCTAAAATAGGATAAAGATTGATTTAGTTTCCGAATTTTTTTCTATTTCGTATCGGATATTGGATCGATCCGATCTGAAAATTTCGGGTATCCGGATTTTTTGGATCTGATCGGATCCGTTATCCGAAAATGCACACCCCTATATACGAGAAGTACCTCAACCCTATACGTAAAGTACCTCAACCCTATACGTAAAGTACCCCCACCTTATATGAGAAGTACCTCATGCATATACGTGAAGTACATCCACCTTATACCAGAAGTACCTCCACCCTATATGAGAAGTACCTCAACCGTATACGTGAAGTACCCCCACCTTATACGAGAAGTACCTCATGCGTATACATGAAGTACCCTCACCCTATACGAGAAGTACCTCATGCGTATACATGAAGTACCCTCACCCTATACGAGAAGTACCTTAACTCTATACATGAAGTACCCCCACCTTATACGAGAAGTACCTCATGCTTATACGTGAAGTACCTCCACCCTATACGAGAAGTACCACAAGTCCACAACCCTATACGTGAAGTTCCCCCACCCTATATGAGAAGTACCACAACCCTATACGTGAAGTACCCCATGCTTATACGTGAAGTAACTCAACCCTATACGTATAGGGTTGGGGAACGTCAACAAATTATTATTAGAATATTTTAAAAATTAATGTTTAAAATATTTATTAATGTTTTTGTCAAGCTAATGTTGTCAACTTCTTTTTAAATTAATTAATACCACACCTCCTTTTAATATGTTCTATAAAAAAAATGAATTTTTTATAAATCATTGAACATACCCTAATCAACTTAGTTAATTTAATTTCAATCTCTTTCATGATAAGGATTATGATTATTGGATTTAGTGAATTACATGAGTTGTTTTTGAAAGAGGAAAATATATTTACATTTATGCGTATGGCTACAAACTTTATCATTTCCATCCACTACAAACGCAATAGAAATAAAAAAACAAGTAGCTATTAGAACAGTGATAAGTTAGTAAGATCTAACCATAAGCCAGACCAAGCAATGGGCTTTATAAAGTTAGAAGTCATCCCATGCAATATCTCAGAATGAGATACCAACCAATAGAGGAACAACTGTACCAGAGTCGGTCCAGCAAGTGAGTACCATTATCCCACGTCACATACAGTACTAGAAAATTATACAATGACAGAAAGACAAGTGAAACACCAACAAACTCATAAAAACACCTATTAGGCTATCAGTCACATAATCGAACAATGAAGCAAATGCTAACTACTATAATAACAAGAAGCTACTTCTATGGTTAAGTAATGATAATCGAAAGTTTGTCACATTAGCAAAAGCTTGTCACGTATAACAAATTCCAGGCTAGATAGCCCTTAAAATAACTAAAAAGTAACTACCATTCTCATGAGATGAGGGGTTTGAGGATATAGAATCTCTGTCATCTTCAACTGCTACGAACGACTCTTTGGCTGCAGATTCTCTATTCTCAACAGCGGATATCAGGGGTTTTGTTCTATCTTCTATTTCGTCTTTATTCTCGGATTTGATATTTCTTTTCTGTCTTTTCTTCTCTCTCGTTGTTTACAAGTGCAAGTTCTTGAACGGGAATGTCTTCCGGGTTTGATGAGATCTTCGGATATGTGTGAGGCTCCATCAAAAACATCTGAATTATAAACAAAGGCATACATCAGAACAGAAGACGACAAATGAAACAAACAACATTGAACATCATCAAAATTGGGCTTCTTTGACTGTCTCTGTTAGACACGTCAGTCTCCCTCACAAAGGGATCCATATTTTTGTTTCAAATTTTTAAAGGCGGAGGGAGGAACAGATTAATAAAACTAGTATACTGCTAGTGCTGGAATGCATGCTCACATAATTGCCAATTCCCGGATCCATGAGTCCATTGATAGAGAATGTACAGTTCAAGATCACTCATTCTATTTCCAGCCATTAAATGTAAACGCAATCTCAAATCTGGTCAACAGACTCAACACTGCAGAGTGCAGACAAATCCTACACAATAGATGCAAATTCTGACAAGATCGAGTTTAATAGAACTCACTAAAACAAGCTTCGGAAAGGAACATGTCACTGCAAATAGATGATGCTAACTTGTATAATTTGTCAAGCATGCATACCATAATCAAATTGTCTTGACTTGAACCAAATTAAAGCAGTAGCAGGAAGCATTAAAATTACGAGCAGTTAGAATAACGCTCTTGCAAGTTGCAACACCTCATACTTGGCTTTGCAAACCTGCAGTAGTTTCAACAACACTTGCATTAGGTACCGTAAATTGATTAATATTCCATGCTACATAAAGGCAATCAACTAATACAGGGGCATCAATGCATGAAAAAAGATGTTAGAGCCTTGGTCAATAAAGCCAGCACAAAACCATAAATATATCAGCCAAGTAACAATAAACAATCTGAGCATGGGACTATAAAGCTAGCACAATACCATAACATTCTATCATTCATAAAACCTTAACCCACCCCCTTAGTTCCAGCCACTCTCTCTCCTCACCCCCCTCTAACCCTTCTAACTCCCAACCCAACCACCACCATCACCATCACCACAAAACAAATCATGTAATATGTGAAAGCCATTGAAGGCATTAGTAAGGGAGATTTGCAGTGAAATTGACAAATAACAAAAAAAAGGGTGAAAGAAGAATTTCAAAACCCCCCAAATTGACATAATATACCATGACATATCACCAAAAACATTACATTATTCTAATACAAATTAGACCGATTTTTTGAAAAACACATCAGATCAATAAACAAATTAATCAACTAATTCATTTCATACGAATAAAGAAATCAAATTTAACGATCTCAACAAAACAATAAAAAAGCACAAGCTTAAATTGCAGTAATTGAACAGCAAAATAATAAATATAACAAAAAAGCTAAATTATGTTGACTATAGTAGTAATCTGAATATAGAATCGAAAGGAACTTTGTGATGAAAGAGATTATAAAAGTAGGATTAGAAGAATATAAAACCCCCAAATTTTCAACTACTACCGACATTATCAAACCCCAAATTTTCAAATCGAAATTCAATAAAAAGGAACTCACATTCTTTGGAGGCCGATTTTGCATAAATTAATCAGAAGAGAGAGAACCTTTTGTCTTCGATTTTGCAAGAATTGATGCAAGAATCAGTTTTTTTTTTTTTTTTGCTGAACCTTAGATGTCCAATAGTGAAGAAAGAATATTGGACAAAAGTGAAGAAATTCAGTAAAAAGAAAGAAGGAAGGAGCAGCGTTAGATGAGATAAAGTGAAGGAGAACCGTTAGATAACAGTGGTTCTCATATTAAGGTGGTTCTCATATTAGGAGGGTTCTGAACCCAACCCTATATATATATATATATATATATATATATATATATATATATATATATATATATATATATATATATATATATATACTTCCTCCGTTCTAAAATAAATGAAACAATTACTATTTTAGGCCTTTCAAAATAATTGAAACGTTACCTTATTTGGTATTCACTTCTCTCTATCTCTCTCCTCATCACATGAGTCCCTTCTTTTTTTTCTCTCTATCTCTCTCCTATTCTAAATCCTCGTGCCAAGGCCCTACGTTTCATTTAAAACAGAACGGAGGAAGTGTATATATATATATATATATATATATATATATATATATATATATATATATGAGGCAAGATCATGTGAGAAAGGAATTTAGGTGAGAAATGAGAATGAATCACTACCTTTAAATTAGATCCTAACAACGGCCAAGATCTGAAAATTAATACTACCTCCGTTCTGAATTAAACGCAACAATTTAGGGGGCACGGACTCCTAGTTGAAATTTCTTAGGGGGTGATTAAAAAAGGGAGGGGTATTGTGATTAAGTTTAAGTGGAGAGATAAGGTGGGTCCAAAAAGAAAAAACCGTCAGCAACCACCACTAACACCGCCACTGCCAGCACCCACCACCGCCAACCACTAGCCTTACATCCACCCACTAAAAAAACACCACCACCGCCACTGCCAGTACCCACACACACCGCCACTGCTAGTACCCACACACCGCCACTGCCACTGCCAGTAACCACACTAAAAACTACAAGTACAAACCACCGCCAACCACCAGCCTTACATCCACCCACAAAAAAAAAGATCAACCACCACCACAACAAAACCCCAACTGAAAACCACCACTCCTACCACCGGCAACTGCAGATCGAAGTCCCAAACCCCCATCACCGTCAACCCCACAACCCCCAACAACACCACCGAAGTCGACCACCAACAGCACCTAAATCCAACCAAATCCAGAATCGACCTCACCATCAAAACCCACTCCACCTCCACAACAACTTGAAGACCAGAGAATGGGATCGGATAGAGAGAGATGCAGATCGAGAAGAGAAAGAAATCGAGGAGAGAGAACGAAGGAAGATGGAGCGCCGGCGTTTTCAGTTGGAACGGACAGAGGACGAACGCCGGCGGTGGGGGCGTGATGGCAATAGTGGGGACGAATTCCGACGGGGGGCGTGAGGAGAGAGAACGTGGTGGTGGGTGGGAGTGAGGAGAGAGAAACCTAAGGTGGTGGAAGTGAAGAGAGAGAAACTTAAGGGGGATGATGATGGAGGTTTAGATGATTATTAGGTATAATTAAGTATGGTTTAATTTCTTAGTAAGGGTATTCCCGTAAATTCACACCTAAAAAACTTACCAAAAGTAGAAAATTTGGAATTGTTGCATTTAATTTAAAACTTCCCAAAATGGAAACTGTTGCGTTTAATTTGGAACGGAGGTAGTATTAACTTTAAACTACCTTTTTCATCCCTTCCATGCAAAAAATTAATTTTCTCTCTCATCTCTTCTCCTTCTTCCTATTGTACGTCATCTATACCCTCACATCTCCTATTGCACGTCTCTCCTGTCATCTCCTAGTCCAAGAATTCATGGAATCCGTTACTGCATCAAAGGAAGGTTAGTATGTTTTCAGAAATTTGTATGCTTCTTCGTTTTGGAAATTTGTTTGGTTGTAACTCTTTTATTTTATTTTTTTGCAAAAATTATTTGCTTCTTCATAAGTTGTTTTCGAATTTTTTTATTTGCTTAACATGCAGATTATCTGATATTATATTGTATGATGAATTGATGATAGTATTTGATGCGAGTTTGATTTTCGCTTAGTCGAACAATTTGATGCGAGTTAATGGTAGAGATTGTAGAGTATCTCGTATAATAAGAAATAGTCTTGCGAGTTTGATTTCCGCTTAGTCGAACAATTTGATGATAGTATTTGATGCGAGTTAAGAAATAGTCTTGCATACATATTATAAGAAATAACAAAGAACCTAATTGAGATACTAGATAATGTAAACATTGTATAATAAGAAATAGTCTTGCATATATGGAGAATTTTTTTCCAATATATTTTTAGAGTTGTAGCTAGTATTAATTAGAGTTATAGGTAGTATTAGTTAGAGTTATACCAATATGTTTTTAGAGTTGTAGGTAGTATTCCGTTAGAGTTATACCAATATGTTTTTAGAGTTATAGGTATTATGAGTTATAGTTATAGCATTGCTTGTGTTCCACATGGACAAATTCTTTGCCAACATATTTTTAGAGTTATAGGTAGTATTAATTAGAGTTATAGGTAGTATTAGTTAGAGTTAACCAATATGTTTTTAGAGTTGTGGGTATTATTAGTTAGAGTATACCAATATGTTTTTAGAGTTGTAAGTAGTATTAATTAGAGTTATACCAATATGTTCTTAGAGTTGTAGGAATTATTAGTTATAGTTATACCAATATATTTTTAGAGGTGTATGAATTTCTTGAAATTTTGTCCTCGAATTTGTTTTACCTTTCGATGACATGTTAAATGGAGGTAGTTCAGTTGAGTTGTCTATATGTTGAGTTGCTTTGTGTTGAAATCTATACTAATATATTAAAAGGCGTTCCTAAACAAGAATAGGTGTCACGTGGCGCTCTCCCTAAGGGCGTTTTACTCCATGTAATGCACATGCAATAAAAAAAATTAGAAATTGCATAGTATAGGGTTTGATCCCGCGACCTCAGAATATATACTTAAGTCTTTACCACTAGACTAAGTAATATTTAGTGTTATCATCTTAAAGTATAATATTAATAAATGAAATAATTTTCTCACCCGGGGCGTAGCCCGGGCCTAATAACTAGTTATATAAAAAAAAGAGTCATATGAACTTTTATCATTTTTAGAGTTATAGCAAAGTTTGTTTAGAGTTACAGGAAGAACTAATTAGAGTCATAGCAATACTCTTCTAGAGTTATAGCAATGGTTGTTTATTTTTTTTTTTGAAGGAATAGCAATGGTTGCTTAGAGTTATATTGAATCTTCTTTAGAGTTATAAAAACATTTGTTTAGAGTTATAGAAGTCATAATTAGAGTTATGTACATACTTGGTTAGAGTTATAGGAACTAATAATTAGAGTTGTGTCAATACTTGTTTAGAGTTTAGGAGTAGTATTTAAGAATTATAGGAATGCTTATTTGGAGTTATAGTAATTAATAGTTAGAGTTATACCAACACATGTTTAGAATTTTATAGAATATTAGTTAAAAGTACACCAACATTTAGAGTTAGAAATATAACAACATTTGTATAGAGTTATAGAAGTAGTAATTAGAGTTATTTCCACACATGTTTATAGTAACAGGAATTAGTCATTATAGTTATACCAATACTTCTTTAAAAATTTAGAGTTATGAGTTATGACAACACTTATTTAGAGCTATAGGAAATTTTTGTAGACTAATGGAGAATCTGACGTATTAACAACTTTATGTAGCTTGGAAGAGCATAAATTTTTTTGAAGACTTCAAATCTCATCATTCTCATGCATTACAGACTTGTTTTCTTTGTATTTTCAGATGCAGTTGTTCCCCTGTTGCTGTGTGTTTCATTCATTCTCAAGAGTCTCCAACGATGCCGAAATTGATTGGAAGCTTATGTTCTAATATTTAAAGTCTTCATCATCTTTTTTACGGGAAAAGCATATTCTTTTAATTCTTTTAATTCTTTAAGCATGACCACCTTCTCATATTTGACAACTAGCTTTCTAAGCACGCGATGCATGCGACGACAATTTTTTCATTGTGATATTTTATTATGCATGTCGAGTCATTAGTTTTACATGCGCGCGATACATGCAGCGACAACTCATTATAATAGTTTAAGTTGACAGTTTTTTCAATAAAAATTCTGTTTTGTTCAACTTATTAGAAGTTATTTTCAGCAAAAATAAGTTTAGATCAGTTCTTAATCTGACCTTATTATCCACTATTTTTTTTTATTAGGAAAGAAAACTTAGGTAGACCCCCCTTCAATTCGGAGGCCAACCTAAAATATCCTTTCGGATGATAAGAGAGAAATCAATATCATAAGGAGGGAATAAATACAAGAGTGGCCTTTACGAGCCATGAAATCCGCCGCTTTATTTGCCTCCCTGGAGATATGACCAACATGAACCGAAGAAAAAGAATCAATATCACTACCTGCATCAGAAATAATATTGTTAATTTCCCACGGAATACTCCAAACCTTGTTAACAAAATTGATAACTGCAAGGTTATCGCCCTCAATAGAGATATTCTTAATATTCAAGGAAATAGCTCCCCTAAGACCTGCGCGTAGCCCCCAGGCCTCAGCTTGAAGAATAGAGGTAAAAGACCCTAATGCCTGAGCACCTACTAGGACAACATTGCCATTCCCATCTCTAATAACAAACCCAAAGGCAGAACTCCCATTATTTAACTTAGACCCGTCAAAATTGAGTTTAAAACAACCAGACGGAGGGGGATTCCAAATCACGTTGGGCCCTGCACGAGGCGTCCTAGGAACCACTCCTCTATGTTGAGCTTTCGTTGATCTGACTCCCCTACATCTGTTTTGGACCAGCCAGCCACAAACTTGGAAATAATCACAGCAGCTTGAATATGCGAGATTGACTCCTCTCGAAAAATGATATTATTTCTGAAATACCACATAAACCACCAACCAATAGCAAATAAAGCTAGATCATCTAGAGAAACATGGATATGAAACTCATTAAGGATCTCACGAAAGGACAGGCTATTAGAAGGGATCAAGCTAGTTAGCAACACAGGCCAACCATAATTGGAATGAAGAAAAGAAAACGTATCCAACATAAACGGACAAGCAAAACACAAATGAGCCGAAGATTCTGACTGAAAATTACAAAAAACACACTCTTGAGGAAGAAAGATATGACTACGTTCTAACCTAGCCTTAGTAGGGAGACCATCACTACAAGCTTTCCATAAAAAAAAAATTTAACTTTAGGGGGGACTTTAAGCTTCCAAATCCAAAGATACTCAACGTTAGCATATCGATCATGGGTAACTCCTTGGGCTAAAAGGGCTCCTGATTTGACCGAATACTGACCATCTGCAGAGAGACCCCAAAACATGGAATCTACTTGGGGATGAGAAGGGATAAAGAGAGAAGAGACTTGGGTGACTAGATCACTAGGGAGATAATTCTCCAATTTAGAGCGATTCCAGATCCCACCAGGGAGCAAAAAATCACTTACTTTACAATGAATAGAGTCAAGGGAGGGGTCAACCAAATCCTTTAGAGGATATTGGAACACCCAATTATCAAACCAAAAACTAATATCATTTCCATCCCCAATCTGCCATCTAAGCCCCCTACAGAAAATAGGGCGAAGGCTCATGAGGTGCTTCCACTGCCAATACGCTAAATTAGAAGTTTTATGAGATAGCAGATTCTTATTTTTAACATACTTTTTTTTAACCAGCTTGACCCAAAGATTATCATTATCTTTTAGAAGTTTCCAAAGCAGCTTTAATTGCAAAGCTATATTATTAGCATCCGCCTTTCTCAGCCCAAGACCCCCAAAACATTTCGGCTTGCAGATTCTATCCCAACCTATAAGGTTAGCTGAAGAGTTGAGGGGATCTTTATTCCAGAAAAAATTTCTATAAGATTTATCTAGTTTATCAAGGATACTTTTAGGAAGGTAAAAACTTTGCATTTGATAGTTTGCTTTTGTAGCAAGGTTAGACTGAATCAAAACAGTCCGACCTGCTTGAGAAAGAGAGTTAGCTTTCCACTTGGGCAACTGATTGTTAACTTTACTCACTACTTTACCAAAAGTTTCCTTTGTAACTTTAGAGGCAATGATAGGACACCCCAAATATTCACCCAAATCGAAAGATTCCGGCATTCCAAGAATTTCTGAAAAAAGAAGTTTATATTGGTCTGAGACATTATTAATGACTTGAAAGGCAGATTTATGATAATTGACTAGTTGGCCTGACATAGAACATTATTTATCTAAAATGGCACGGATCAGTCTACAACTATTGTCATTAGCTTTAGCAAAAATCATAGTATCATCTGCAAATGTTAGGAAAGGAATTCTGATACATGTTTTACCAACAGAAACCCCTACTAGCTTATCCTAGAGCGAACAAGCTAAAGCAAACTGGCGAGCCAACAGTTCTGCACAGAGAATGAAAAGATACGGGGAAAGAGGATCACCTTGGCGAATACTTCTAGAAGGACGAAAAGTCGAGCCGGGAACACCATTAACAAGGACTGAAAAGGTAGAAGTAGAAGTACAGGCATTAATCCACTCAATCCATTTTTGGCTAAAACCCAGTTTTTCAAGCATAGCTAGTATAAAAGGCCATTCAAGCCGATCATAAGCTTTTTCCATGTCTAGTTTAATTGCAATCCACCCAGACGCCCCTCCTTTTTTCCTAAAGGAGTGAAAAACTTCATGAGCTAACAGAATATTATCCTGGATTAGACGCTCAGGAACAAAGGCACCCTGCAGAGGATGGATTATTTTACCCATAACTATTTTTAGTCTACTCGTGATTACCTTGGAAATAATCTTATAAATAGTAGAACATAGACTGATGGATCTAAAATGATTAGCATTAGAAGGATTATCAATTTTAGGGATTAAAGCTAAAAAGGTATGATTTATTTCCTTGAGAATCTGACCAGAGTGAAAAAAGGCTTGAACTGCACGAATAACTGAATTACCAACTAGGGTCCAATATTTTTGAAAGAAGAAAGGGGGGAAACCATCTGGACCTGGAGACTTGTCGGGAGCAAGATCAAAAGTGGCTATCTTAATTTCATCCCCTGAAACCAAAGCTGTTAGAAAATTCATTATCTTCCCTAGAGATAATAGGAGAAATAAGCTCAAAATCCAACTCCTTATTAAAATTGCAATTCGGGTTAGAGATAAATCGTAAACTGAAGTCATTAGTTATAACAGCAGCTATTTTATCCGAAGAGTCAATGATGGAGTTATCATGAGAAGTGAACTCTTTAATTTGATTTCTGCTACGACGAATGGAAGCGTGGGCATGAAAGAAGCTAGTGTTAGCATCACCGTTCTTAAGATAATTAATCTTGCTCTTTTGCTTCCAATACTCGTGATTAAACGAGATTAACTTGCATCGTTTTAGTAATAAAAGATCCTTTTTTTTTTTGCTTAGATCAACGTTTAATTGATCCAAAACTAAGGCAGCTTGGATATTAGCTAACTTTGTGTCTAATAAGCGAAGTTGACGAAATATATTCCCAAAGTGAGTTTGGTTCCATATTTTTGATTTCTCTTTTAATAGCTTACATTTTTTACTAAACAAAACATGTGAGATCCAACAAATTTACTACACCATGTTTTTTTTAACTAATGTATCATAATCTTTACGTGAGCACCACATTTTTTTCAAATCGAAAGAGGGGGGCTTTTGTCGAAGATTGATTAAGAAACTCTAAAGAGATATAACAATGATCGGAAGATGTAAAATTGTGGTGTTTAACCTTTACTTGGGGAAATTTAGCTAGCCAATGAATACTAGCATGATAGCTCGATCAAGTCTTTCTAGTATATTATTTGCACCCGCTTTTTTCTTTCGCCAAGTAAATCTTGTGCCAACAAATGGAATTTCAGCACAACTTAACTGGGAAAAAATATAAGTCATAATAGAAGTTCTAGAGAAATGAAATTCAGCACCCCCCAATTTATCTTGGGGGCATCCAATTTCATTAATATCCCCGATTACTATAAAAGAAATATTCAAAGAGTTAATGTATGCTATCAATTCTTGCCAAAATTCTAACTTTTGTTCTTGCCTTGCTGGAGCATAAACAAAAATGGCAGCAAAAACAAACTTGTAGGAAAGTAAAGAGATAGAACATACCATAAACCTACTGGATTTATATACTTCCTCCGTTTCATTTTACTTGCTACACTTCTCAATTCACGGACTCCTAGGCAATTTTTGGAGAAGAGAGAGGTAGAGAGTAAAAAGAAATGAGACCCATGTGAGAGGAGAGAGATAGAGAGAGTTTATTGCCCAAAAAGGAAGTGTAGCAAGTAATATGAAACTTCCCTATATGGAAAGTGTAGCGAGTAATTTGAAACGGAGGAAGTATCACATTCAAACTAAAAGGATTGACATTACAAGATTTCCAAAATAACCAAATCCCACCCGCAAAACCTTGCGTTGGAATATAATCAAAATGCTGGAACCCTGCCTGATGGGCAGTACTAATAGAGGGAGGGGATTGAGCTTTAACTTCACACAACATCATAACTTTAATATTACAACTCTTACAAAAATCCTTCACCTCGGGCAATGCATTTTTTCTACTAGTTCCACGAATATTCCAACAAGCAATTGACATTTTTATTTATACCAAAACATAACTATTTCAGCAGGGGGGACTAAAAGCAGATTAATTTCTCTTCCATTTCAGGGCTGAAGAGGCATCATCACTCTCCATGTCATCATCCCTTCGCCTAATAGAACCAAATTGAGAAGAGAGAATAACTGGGAGAAAAGGATCCATCCCCAGATGCTTTATGTGCCTCACAATGGAGCTATCAGAATGCAGGGAGTGGAAGGAGTTTTCAGCAAAAGAGTGGAACTCACCAAGGCTATCTGATTCAGCATTGTCTATTAGAAAAGTAGTATCATCATTCTTACCAGTAGAAGCAAGCAGAAAGCCATTGCTATCAAAACCCTGAGCATCCACTAGGTTAGATGGACAGTAGACTCGCAGAGGAGCAGGAGAGCAGAGGGGGGATTGACTGTCACCAGCTACTTCAATCTCCTGCCCAGTTGGCTTGACAGTGCGAAGAGGGACTAGAGGTGCCAGAATAGTAGCCTCGTCATTAGAGGAGTCATCTGAAATTAAGGGGCTGGCTACTATGAGTTTACCTTTACCCTTCCCATGCACTGGAGGAGGGGGAGCTTACCTGCAGCAGACTTATCAACACCGTTCACAGAGTCTTTAATAATTATGTCCCTCCCACTTGGAGTAGGCAGAATACCAGCATACATAGCTTTTGAAACATTATGAGATTTAGAGAGGGGGTTTGAAATTGCATTTTTCACATGCTTGGACTTAGCATGAACCACTCTTGCCTGCTCAGCAGTGGATTCATACAATTCTTGCCCAACAGCCTTTGCCATTGACTTAAAAAGATCTTTCTGTTTAGGGTTTTTCAGCAATTGGATAGTTATTTCTTTTTTTGGGGAGTTCAAGAGAGGGCAGGCATCAATAACATGGGCAACTTCACCACAAAAAGAGCACCCCACTGAAAAATCCTCATACCAGATCACATACCCATGGACTATATCACCAACACGATAAATTTCAGCAAATTCAAGAAGGGGGCCTTTAAAATTAACTCTTACACATGCTCTAGCAAAACGAAATTTATTTTTAAGCAAAGAACTTTGATCCAACTTAATAAAAACCCCAATGTCATTAGCAGCTAATAAATTAACAATGGAATCAAAGTTTAAAAGCTCAGTGGGAAGACGAAGAATTCTTACCCATAAGTCTACCCATTGAATTTCTTCAAGGTAGGGATCAAAGAAAGCCTTCCAAGGCTGCAACACTAGCAAATCACCTTGGATATGCCAAGGCCGTTCTGACCATACTAATGCAAGGTCTTGAGGGTTGGAAAACCTCAACAAAAACCAACCATTACCCATTTCTAGATACTCCACCTCATCTTTTATGAACTTCCAGTCAGCTTTGGTTCGAGCTTTTATGGTGCGCACATCCAGAGCTGCAGACAACATTTTAGCAAACAAACAGGTTCTAGTTAACTATTCTATATCAAGCTTGACCTGAGGGAGGTCATCAAGAATAATAGCCTCAGGGAAGACAGGAGGGGGAGGGGGATCCTTGGCAGTAGCAGATACTAGTGGGGGAGATAAAAGAAACGAATTGGGAGCAGACAAATTAACATTATTATCAGCAACTTGCACATTTTCATCAGCACAACTATTGTGATTAGGGTTAGGGTTTGCTAAAATAGCATCTTTGAAGGAAGCAGGCTTGGCCATAATAAATTCTACCAAAAAACAGAGAAATAAATTCTTGACAAAGAGAATGCAATGAGAGAAGAAGAATTGTGAAAGGAAGGTGTAGATACCAATCTTACCAGAATTTGCCTTTTATAGGTAAATTCCCTTACCTGAGATGAAAGACCTTGCTCAAAAAGGGAGCCAGCTATTGTATTGATCAATTCCATCGCATTTAATGCATTTGGCCATGTAGAAGCAACTAATGAAATCAACTGCAGGAATAGCTCTTGTGAAGTTCCTCCTACTGGTAATAATAACGAACCACCAAAAGGAGAATTAACTCCACTGCCGCACACAAAATCAGACAAAGAAAAAAAACATTCACTTGCATTTAATGCACTAGCCCAGAAAACCCTAGTTTCCTGATAAATTTTGTACTTGAATTGGAGATAAGAAAACCCCCTAATCCGATTATCTACTTTTTGAGAGGCTCTAGACCGAGAAATTGAAGAGATATCATACTTAACAGGCACTTTATTACCCTGACATACTTTAAGAGAAGGATTACTAGCATTAGAGCTACTAAATTGATTTGGGGAAAACTGCAGGGGAGCGAATAATACGCTATTGAGAGCTAGAATTAAAAGCAATCCCAACACGAGACTCTTCAATGACAGCCAAAAAGTAGCAGAGAAGGTGATGATGAAGGAGATGGCGTGGGAAACGAGATCGAGAAGATAGACTTGAAGGAAATCAGGGGGTTTTTCCTAGGGTGTACTGGGACTCTCTCACTTTCTCTCTCTAACATCTTGTTTTCTTTTTCCAACTCAAACATGACCTTATTATCCACTATGTAATTGTAGGGCTGCACACAAACCGGTCCGGACCGGAATTTGGACCGGACCGGACCGGTACTAAGAAACCGGTCCGGTCCACGGTCCAAGGTAAAAGTGAATTTCGAGTAACCGGTCCGGACCGGTTGACCCGGGTTTTTTTAAAAAAAAATCGCAATTTCCTAAAGAAAGTTAAGTGCAGCCGCACAACTAAACCCTAGAACAAACACACTCTCTCTCTCTTCTGTTGTCTTCTCCAAGAGACAAAGACTCCAACGTTTTTCCGCACACCATCTTGATTCTTGACATCTTCGACGCTTCTCAATGCTAACACAGCCACACAGGAGTGCTTTCTCTTCGTCTCTTCGTTCTCTATAGTCTCAAACAACTATAAGTTAATAATTCTCTTCTTCTTTTTTTCGTTTTTTCGTCAGTTTTATGTCTTGTTTTTTCAATTAAATTTCTGTTTTTTTTTGTTCTGATTTCGTTTTTTATTTCTATTTGAATATATGTTTTGAAAATTTATCTCCGCCTAAATCTTATGTTTACGTGTGTATAAATGTGTGATGATCTTAATTATAGTTTATCCAAAGAAAAATATAATGAGGTGTGTTTTGGTTTGTTTAATTAGTGGGTTTGTGTTGATTACTGTGTTGAAAATATAGTTTATGGCATGGATTGGTTTTCAGGCTGTCGTTCATCCTCAGTAGTCTGTTTCCTTATTGATGTCAACATTCTTTGGTAGATACAGTCGACTCGAATGTACATTTGTAGTTTAGTAGCAAATGGGCAAGATTTGAAATGTATAGTTGAGTGCCAAAACACAAGGTTTGTCTAAATTCATAAGTTCATTAATTTTTGTGGGCATTGGGCAAGTTGAGATGTAGGTAATTCGTCTCAAATAATCATAATCAGATTCGTCTCAAATATGTAGGTAATTCATATTGATTATGATTTCTGTTTTTTTTTTTTTTGTATTGAATATGATTTATGTTTTTTATTTTGTATTGAATGAATTCTGTTTTTATTTTGTGTATCAAATAAGTTGTGGTTAAACTTTTGTGTATTGAATAAGTTGTGCATAATGAATTATGTTTTGTGTAATGTTTGTATAAATTTTCTGCCCAATTAGAGAGACAAACAAGTAGTATTACTAGGGCAGTAGGGCTGCACACAATTAGTGGAGGATTTGTTGTGTCAATAATATTGCTCATCATTATACCATATAAAAAAGTTAGATGTTCTGCTGCTTTTGAGTCCATTGGCTAGTGTAGTTGCTCAATTTATGTTGAAGATGTTGCTCAAAGTTAAGCAATTGACCTCATCTACATTATATGACAGAGGGTCTGACAAACAAGTAGGCAATACGGAAGCCCCGGATTCATTTTCTTGCAATGTAAGTTGCTATGTTTACGTATAATGTTTTTGGCCTTGCATTTAATTTATTTCTTTATTGTAATATTGTTGTATATGTTATAATTTCCTATCTAATTTTGCAGATGGAGAGCTCCCGATCCAAAAGGCCGGTCTACTCTTCTGATCAAACAAAGAACCACACTTTCCGATGCCGCGGTCGAAGCAGACCTTACAGAGTTGCGCAAGACATTGCCTCCAGAGAAGATACTTAGGGAAGGACGCAAGTATTTGGTTAGGAAAAACAAAAGAACAGCAGCAAATTGGGAGTTCTACATTGAGTACTTGGATGATGAAGGAAAACTTCGAGCCGAATGTAAGTTTTGTGATAAAACTTTTGCTGCTGATGGTAATGTTAATGGGTCAAAAAATGTGAAGTATCATGCTGAAAAATGTCTTGGAAATCCTGCTAACAAAGATAAAGACAAGGGGGGAGGGAAGCAAACTGAATTATTTTTTCAACAAGGGGACAAAGAATGTGATGACGGAAAACTAAAGTATGGTAATGTTAATGTAAAGGATGTTAGGGAAGTTGTGATTCGTATGATCATTATTGATGAGCTTCCATTTAGACATGTGGAGAATGTTGGCTTTAGGGAGATGATGCAAGTCGCTTGTCCTAAATTTCACATCCCCTCTCGTATGACTGTTGCTCGTGATTGTTTACAACTTTATTACACTGAAAAGGAAATTTTAAAAGAATCTATTAAGAAGTGTCAAAGAATTTGTGTGACAACTGATACTTGGACATCAATTCAAAGAATCAACTATATGTGTCTCACTGCTCACTTTATTGATAGTGATTGGAAATTGAATAAAAAGATAATAAATTTTTGTCCAATTTCTAGTCACAAAGGTGAAGCTATTGGGAAAGCTGTTGAGGCATGTTTGGAATCATGGGGTATTGAGAATAAACTTTTAACTGTCACGGTTGACAATGCTAGTTCTAATGATGTTGCTTGTTTGCACTTGAGAAGAATGGTTCAAAGAACTGGTTGTATTAGTGATGGAAAATTTTTGCATATTAGATGCATTGCTCATATAATTAATCTCATTGTTTGGGACGGCATTAAGGAACATGTTGTGTCTATTGATAGAGTTAGAAATGTTGTGAAGTATGCTAAAAATTCTCCTGCAAGAATAGCTAGATTCAAAGATCTTACTCAAAAGGCTAATATAGATAATAAGTCTTCTTTGTCCTTTGATGTTCCTACTCGTTGGAATTCAACATACACTATGTTAGATACAGCTTTGAAATTTCAGCGTATATTTAGTGGGATATCTCTTCCTGATGGTGATGGTTTGAATGAAAATGAAAAACCCCCTGATTTTGATGATTGGAAAAAAGTGGAAAGGTTGGTTGTGTTTTTGAGAGAATTTTACCTTCTGACTCGTCGTATATCTGGTTCACATTATGTGACAAGTAACAAAAGTTTGTTTGAGATTGCGGCAATGTATGACATGTTAAATAAATGGGAGAAAAATGTTGATTTGGATTTTCAAGCTATGGCGATTTCCATGAAAAGAAAGTTTGATAAGTATTGGGGGAATGTTGAGAAAATGAATATGTTCATATATCTTGCTGTGATTCTTGATCCTCATTCTAAATTATTGGTTGTTGAATTAACACTTAGTGACATGTATGGAAAAGAAAAGGGATGCAACTTGCTAATGATGTGAAAGTTTTTGCATATTCGTTGTTTGATGAGTATCGAAATATGTATTCTTCTTCCGCTTCTCAATGTGCACAAAGTGGAGATTCTATGTCATTGGATTTAGAGGAGGATGGTACCATTGGCGGTGGTGTTGATTACATGAAAAGTATTAAGGATAGAGCTAAAAGATTGAAAGGATTGGGAGGATATGTGAGGAGTGAATTTGAGAGGTACTTAAATGAACAACTAGGAGCGGAGGAAGAGGATATGGATGCTTTATCTTGGTGGGGTAGTAATGTTCATCGTTATCCCATTGTATCACGTATGGCACGTGACATATTAGCTATTCCATTGTCCACCGTTGCATCGGAACCCGCTTTTAGTGCGGGAGGTCGTCATCTCGATCCATTTAGGAGTTCTTTGACTCCTAAGGTAATATCTTTCACTCACTTATACTTTGTATTTATAAAAAAAAGTTCATTTGTGTCAACATAAAATCATTTTGATATTTTGTTTTCATATTCATATTAGACGGTTCAAGCTTTGATTTGTACACAAGATTGGCTTAGATCAAGATCAAAAGGAGTTCCGGTAGTTGAGGTGGAAGAAAATGTCAAAGAGTTAGAAGAAATCGAGAAAGGTATTGCTTTATTTATAAAGAATTTTACTTTCAATTTTGTATGACTAATATTGATTTTAATGTTGTTTTTTTACCAAGAGATTTTTTTTATGAATAGATGTTCAAGGTATTGAATTGGACGATGAAGTGATCTTTGTGGACACCTTGTTTTGATCTAGTGGAGAATAAAGCAAGGAAGGATATCTATGTATAAATGTATTAGAGTTCGCTTATTATCATCTAAACTTGGACAAGGTTTTTAAGGTTCTAATAGTTTTTAAAGTTGTAATATGTGAAATTGTTTCTTGTAGCTTGTGATTTGTAACTTCTAATTTGGGTTATGGTCTGTGGAGTTGTAGTTTGTGAGCTACATGTTTATGTAAAGATCTAATGGTTTCAAGATTTTTACTCTACAAAGCTACTGGAATTTCGGAAGGTAGAATGCTTGCAAAAAAATTTTTTTTTTTTTGAATAAGGAAAAAAGCACCTAAAAACAAAAGTCCAACCGGTCCACACCTGGACCGGACCGGGAAAAACAGGTCCAGTCCGGTCTAGACTGGAATCATAACCGGTCCGGTCCAGGTCCGAGAAAACGGACTAAACCAGTCCACCGGTCCAGCCGGGTCCGGTCCGGTCCTGGACCGGTGTGCAGCCCTATGTAATTGACTTACACAAATTGAAATTATATAAATCCATTAAAATGATCATTTCTTTACATGACTATAATGTTGTGGAAGTATAGTGCTGATTTTTTATTTTTGCAATTTTTCCTTTTGATGGAAGATTTTTGATATTCTTAAATGAATTTGTTATCTTTGTTTTTTTTAAACTTTTTTAGTCTTTTCTTTTTTTTTTAACCTAAAATTTTAAGTTAACCTAAATGGCAAATATTAGGATTGATTGATTACCCATTATTAATTTTAAAATTTATAAAATTGATGTAATTAAAAAAGTAAGGATAATATAGTTATTTAATATGCGGACACCATGCCTCCCCCCTTCACTTATATAATAGAGATATGGAGCATTTGTTTAGAGTTATAGGAAGAACTAGTTATAGTTATAGAGATGCTTCTTTAGAGTTAAAACGATGCTTCTTTAGAGTTATACCGAATCTTTTTTAAGAGTTTATATGAGCTAGTCATTAGAGTTATACCAATACTTCGATTTATAGAAGTAGTAGTTACAATTATAGCAACATTTGTTTAGAGTTATAGAAGTAGTAATTAGAGTTATGTCCACACTTGTTTAGAGTTATAAGAACTAATCATTAGAGTTATGTCAAGACTTGTTTACATGGTATTGTAATTACATTTGCAATTTGATAGCATGTTAGCTCAATTGGTAGAGTATTGTGTTTGCAAGTTCGACTCCCACACAGGCTCTTACTATTTGTCACTTCGAGCACTTCTTAGTTACATGGTCTTGTTATGCTTTTAGGATTTAATCTTGCTCTTCAGCAGATAAGGTGGTAAAAAAAAAAAAAAAAATGACACTAGTTTCAGTCAAAATAATGACAATTTTCAATTTTGCTTTTAGAGTACATGAGTGTTATTGTACTAAATTCTTCTCCTTTATGTTTGGTAACCTATCATTTCATAACCTATGTGGGAATCGAACTCACATCTTGTGCATAGCACAATGCTCTACCATTTGAGCTATTAGGTCTTAAGTACGAGTAAAACCACACACAATATTTACATTATATATTAGTGTCTACAAAACATGCAATAATTCCACCTTGATCTGCATATTAGCTCATCTACAACTTAGGACTGCAATATTAAAAGATAAAGGGCCATAAAACCAACATCACCAAGAAACTGCAAAAGAACGTTAGGGAGCAGAGGTAATTACACTTATCAGATCTTTCGACTTATGTTGACATTTAGCTTTCATAGTAATTATGCTCATTATCCAACCAATTCCTCCTGAAACAAAGATAGATGGTTCAAATTTGATTGCCAAAGTATTTTCTCTATGCTCCAAGTAGCCATTTGGGAGCCTTTCTCCCCTTTTCCTTCAATGCGTCATAACCATACTTTTCAGAGAACGAAACCGAAAAAGTGCGCAATTTGGGAGCCTTCTCCCCTTTTCCTTCAATGGAAACGAATCCATTTACTGATGAGTGATGATTCATATCATTTGAACTACCCAGTTCCATTGATTTATTTGTCTGGCTTCTCCTATTAGATGGTGTCACAGGAGCTATGAAATATGGAAGGCTCTCAACAAAAACCATGTGTCAAAGATCACTTCTGGAAGTTAGTTTGCAGCTGAATTCTCCATTTAGACTGTGACACCGAAAAGCATTATAAAGTGTCTTCTAATTAACATGTTTCCCCTTGAAAGGTTAATTAAACATTCCACAATCGAATATCAGAGGATTAAAAAATTAGCTATAGAATATCCTATCAAGGGGTATATTAGGACATATAGGGGTGTTAATCATACCTTACTACTTCTCAAGGGGACTTTGTATTAACTATAATAGTCTAATATTCCTTTTGCGTTGGTAGGAAAATTCATAAACTTTACCATCAGCCAATTCTAGCAATTGACTCTAAGAAGTCTAAGTAACACAACTAACATAAAGGCCCATCAGTTATGCGGTATGCTTGGTGATGTTATTGAAGAAGCAAGTATAGAGTTCTCAGACTATTATGCACAGTAGGCATAAGGTCCATCAGGATACGGAAAGAGAAATACACCATTCCTGGTTGTGAATGGTGAGGCATAACTGCAGTTGACATGAATATTGTCATGTTTATCTGCCAACACATTCAAACCCATTTTTCTTCTCTTCTCTTCTCTCTCTCTTACATAGTTACATTTTTCTATTTGCGGTTTCATTGAATGAAACTTAGCAAATCATGGCTGACAAATGTGATCTCCAAACCCATATCAATGGTCAACAAACATTCTTTCTCAATCAAGTAACAATTCATCATAAACTCGTGAAAGAGACAGAAAGTATTCATACTTACACTTCGTTGAAAGGAGACGACGGAATTCCAAGCACTAATGACAGCGCTAAGAGTAGTAGCATAGGCAGCAACCACAATCGAATACGATTAAACTGAAATCCAACAACAAACGCCCTAAAATGAAAGATTCAATTGAAATTACAACAGCAAATGACCTAATACTGATAAACTACTTATTTGGAATTCAAATCAAACACAACAAATTATAAATAGATAAACTAAAATCGAAAGATTCAATTGAAAATATAAATGAACAAATTATACTTACACTTCGTTAGACAAAAAACCGCAATTTTTGTCGAAAAAACTCCGATTTACCTCGTAAATAAACGAGATGTACCTGAAAATTACACCATAATAATTCGAAAAACTGAATTTCACAAAGATGTGATGATTCTGACAAAATAAATTCAGTTGAAAATGTGCTGATACTCAAAGAAACGAAGAAATGAGAGAAGAGAATGTTAACGGCAACTCTAATGCGCGATAAAACAGGGAATATTTTGGGTATTTTCATTTAACTTGAACTTTTAATCTGGTCCATTAACTAAACTATGATCGATGGGTGGACAATTGTTCTCATTTCTCATATAAAATATCATTCTCACCTGAACTCAATTTGTATATATATATCGGTTTTTCTAACCTATCTACCTAGTGCAAAGGTTAAGCATTATCTATTAAGCAAACTAATTAATTAAATAAGAATATCCTTCCTACAATTATGCTTACTAGTATTTTGTACATGTTTCTTTTGTTTTAAAAAATCAGGAAATTACTTTCACTAAAAAAAATGTGGTGGTTTTTGTAGGGGAAAAATCTGGCAATTACATTAGAGCTTTTTTTTTAAAAAAGTTATATGATTTTTTTGCCGTCATTAGTTATCTTGGAAAAATAATAACATAAAGGGTATTTTAGGAAACTCAGGTGGACACCAAAGTCCTCAAGAGTTCTCATATATAATAGAGATTTAGTTAAGTTCCTTATTTAATATATATTTTATTTTTTTTAATTAAAACAAAATCACGTAAAAATCAAATCTACTAATTCCTACTTTACTGCTTCCTTCTCACAAGTTATTTACCCTCAAACAGTTGGCGCCATAATTCTTCTTCCTTCTTAAAGTAAATTTACAGTCATATGTCCAGGGAACTCAATGGGGATAAATTTAAATCGAGAATTGACACCGTCATCGAGCGTAGATGGAAACAGGTATGCATCATACAATCTCAATTCCCTTTCTTTTCTGTTTTTGTTTTGGTTCAAGCACTATTGGTTTTTTAAAATCCAACTATTCATTTGCTTAACAAGAGTAGATTTCCATTTTCAATATCATATCGTTATATAAAGCATAATTAATATTTCATGAGTTCAATTACAGCAATGAAAATGTTTCTCTTAATTAATGATCCCAACAATGGTCATTCTTATATCAAAGTGTTTATACATTCCATCTACAAGGATGTATGGTGGAAAGTTTTATTAATGTTACTCGCTTGGTTCAAGGATGCTGACATAAAAAGGATTACTTTTTTTTCACTTTGCTAAGTTACACAGGATTACTTAGATGCTGACATATGTTGATATGTATAGAGCAGAAGAATCCTTATACATTTAGTTGGATGTTACTTGTTATGATTAACATTAGTATACATTAATATTGACATTTTAGTTTCAATGAAAAATGTCACTATTACTCATAGTTGGCAAAAGTGGCGCCAACTATAGTTTTGAGGGTATAACTTTTGAGAAGAAGCAGTAAAATAGGAAGTAATCAAATCTTTTTACGTGATTTTGTTTTAATTGAAAATAAAATAAAATATATATTAAATAAGAAACTTAACTAAATAAGCATAATTGTAGGAAGGATATTCTTATTTACTTAATTAGTTTGCTTAATAGATAATGCTTAACCTTTGCACTAGGTGCATAGGTTAGAAAAACCGTATATATATATATATATATATATATATATATATATATATATATATATATATATATATATATATATATATATATATATATATATATTCAGCCAAGAACCCTAAAAAATTCACAAATCGAGAAAAAAATCCTAAGTCATGGAAACAAAATCGAATAAATTTATGTAGCAATTGGGGGTTACCTGAAGATGATTGTCGAACCCAAAAGCAAAAATTTGATGCTACCTCTCTCTCGTCTGTTTTCCTTCTCCCTCTTATCAACCTAGTCACTCTGTTTTGAAATGATTAATTCTAATTTGGTAAAAATATGATTTAATGGCTTTGTAGAATCATTTTAGGTGTGGGTAATTATCTTTTCCTAATATGTATACAGAGAGAGAAGGAAAGCATACGTTTCCTTTACTGGACTAATGTAGATTCCTCAAATCGTAAGATATTAGTGAGAATTTTAAAAAAAATCCTTTTCTCTTAGGCCTTACATTACGCCCCCATTAAGTAAATTGCAACTAGCCGGATTTTGCCCAAAATGAATGGATTTTGGGGGGAAATTATTTGCCATCCTACGTGGCATAGCAGAATGCATTTCAATCTTATGTGGCACCCCTCATTGGCCTCTAGGATTTTGTTATATATATTTATATAGATGGTGGAATTATATTTGTATCATTAGGTATAATAATAAATAAGATAAGTTAAATATTTTCTTCATTTATTTTGCTATATACACAAAACCTTTTGGAAATTATCTTCGAAATTCCTCTATATAATACTTCCTCCGATGCGTTCTAAATACATGCAATAACAATAACCACTATTCATCTACCATCCTTATCTCATATTCTCTCCCAAATGTATAAGAAAAAGTATCGTCAAGTTTGATCTTATTTGATTCATCTTAATGTATACTTTCATAATATCAATTTTTTATAATTTTTACTTATATATAATTAAAGATATTAAGGATCAATTCCATTAAAGATAGTAGATAGCGTGTAGGCAGGATATATCGCATGTATATAGACACAGAGATAGTATTTTGTTATATATACTTATCTTTTTGTGATTGTACTTAAAAAACATATGATTACATACAAAACTCTAATTCTCTCACTACTACATAATTGACTATAAGTAACACCCAAAAAGTGTTACTTAAAGTGTCTAAAGTGTTACAATAGCTAATAGGTAACACTTAAGTGGGTGTTACATCTGCTCGTGTTACCTATGTGATGGGTTTTAAAATATACCGCAAGTGCACGGTGTCTGTTTAGCAGAAACTGGCAAATACGGGTCGATCCACAGGGAGAGGAGTTCTACAGATTTATGCTCAATTATCTAACTACTTCAATAGAAGAAATTGATTGAAGAATTAGTAGCTAAACTAGAATAAACTATAACACAAAAAGATGGAAATTTATCAATTAATTAAAAACCTAGGGCAATCGATCGGTCCACCATGCTTACACCAATTTAATCACTACAATATAGTTCGACAATACTGGGATTGAGGTTCGAATAAATAAAGTATTTCGTTAATCCTTGGTCAGGCATTAACAACTCTTAGATTAACATATGCCAGTACGGTCGCTCAACATAATCAAACCTACATATTGTAACACGCCTCTAAAGAATACGATCTTTCGATTCTAATTCTTATTAGCTAAACATAACTCATGATAATGCGCAATTACATGAATTAAACAAGCATAACAAATCAATAGGAATTATTCTAATTCAATCCAAATAACGAAGAACTTTAAACCACAATAAAAAAGGTATAAACATGGCTTCCCTCTCTAAGCCCTAGAAAAAGTCTACTCACTCATGATAATAATAAACTCAATAAACATAATCAAAGTAAAAGAATTCATTAAATTAAACAAAGTAAAGAGGAATACCGAATGATTGAGGAACAATGAAAACGAAATCAATTAACGATCTCTATAATCTTCAAAGGTAAAAGTTCATACAAACTAGAGAGAGAGGAAAACTAAGTGTTTAGCCCTAAAAACGTAGAAAATAAGATAGTCCAAATGAAAATACTAAAAACCTATTTATACTTTTACAAAATCGGCTAAAAAAAGGCGAATAAACCCGTCTCGAGAAACCGCCCGGTCGGGCGACGGTCATTGAGAAACTACGACAGAAAAGTAAATCCTCCCGGTCAACCGGGCGAGACCGTCCGGTCGGGCGCGCAAGCATAATTTCTTCTTTTCTCGCCCGGTTGGCCGGGCGAACAAATATCGTATACATCTGAGTTTTGTAGCTCGCCCGGTCGGGCCAAACAGCCCGGTCGACCGGACGAGAGTGATTTTCGCTCTCTTTTTGGTGTAATCTTGTCCGAATCACTTGTGCAATCTCTTGGATCTTCTATGGGCTATAAGTGGTCCGTTGGACTTCCGTTCTGCAACTCAAATGAGGGTACTAAACGCTTAAACTGCACAAAAACATCTAACACACGGAAACAAGTCCAAACATATCAAATAACTCAAGAATTGAGCTCCAACGAGCTCAAATCAACTATCAAAGCTAAAGGAGTAGAGCTAAATAATCTATATAAAATAGATACATCAAAATCCCCCAAGCTAACCTTTTGCTTGTCCCTAAGCAAAACCACACAAATGAGTTACAAGATACAATTGTTTCACCCCATAGAAAATGCAGTTCGAATATATGACTAGACTCAAAAATCAATCAAGAAGGCATGCATCATCATCAATCCTTTATATCAAGCCAATGACCAATCACCGAGAAAGACAATCAAGCAAGGTCACTGCACATATCATGCAAATGCTAAGATGGTGCTCACAAGGGGGAACACCCTTCTCTCATTTTTGTGGCAGTCAAAAGATGTGCTCGATCACTCTCCATTCCCGCCATATGTCCCTTCCCAACTCACTACTCTCGTGTGTTTAGAAGGTAATATAATGACACTCAACCTAGTTCAGTCGACTCAGGAATGACACTTATTCTTTAACTTTGATTCATTGACTCACTTTCAACTCAATAATGCAACACATAAAGATCAGGAGGACTTTTAAAGGTTGTAATGGGGCTGAGGCTAAGGGTATGGAAAAATTTGGAAATGTGGTGGATAAACCAAGCATGGAGGAGCATGGACTAGCAGAACCAGGTCAATGAGACCTTCATAACTTCACTCACTTATCTCCAAAATATCACAGCATTCACTTTCTCAATTCAGTCACTATTGTCACTTCCCTTGGACTTGTTTTGCTTTTCAAACAACACTTTATTCAATAAATTCAAACTTTTTGTTCCCTTTTTTTTTTATCTGTTGTTGTTTAACATTCTTTCTTGCTTTTTCCCAAACACAAAGTAATAAGCTGATCATATACCCATAACGAACTAACTCCAACTAGCACACGCCACAACGTATATAACTATCAAGACAACCCAATCACTCAACTAATGCTCCCCCAAGCTAGGCTTGGGACAAGAATCAAATATGGCTAATGGGCTTGTAACGACGGTTAGAAATCAAAACAGTCAGAAAGGCTTCAGCGGGGCTAGAAATGGAATAATGTAATCAATTACAACTCTGGAGCTAGGAATTATGAAAAGAACGCCTCCATCATGTCAATCATGTATGCACATCAAATTTTCAAAGAGTACAGAACCAAAATCAAGATCCATGTCATAGCTGAGGAACTAATTGCACAACAAATAGGAAGACTGGATGAAAGATAGGCATCCATGGCTCAAGAAAACTCACAATCTAACCAACTTAGCTCTACAATCAATGCAAGTGCCGCAAGTATCATGCAATCAAGGGTCATGGAAGATTGAAAATCAACTCAAGACTAACAAATACTCACGCTAACTATTATAGATTCAGAGTCCAAAAAATCATTCAAGAATTTGGGGGGCGCAGGGAAACAACCATGCAACTCATAATAACTCATGTCAAGCTCGTATTTTTTCAAGTTTTTCTTTTTTTTTTTTTTTTTTTTTTTTATAAAACGAAACTAAACTAACTACACTACAAAGCAGTAAAGAGAGAGAAAGTACTTACAGAAATCCTCCCCCCAAGCTAAACTCGGCAATGGCCTCATTGCAGCTAGAGGGAAAGGGAGGACTCACGCGTCATCATCAGACATATCAGCAGTAAAATCGCCACCGGTAGTACCTGCAGCACCAAAAGCAGTATGGCCAGAAGTACCATCCCTAGCATGGTCAGTGGGGTCAGGGACCTGTGGTGTGTACCATGAAGGGTGGGTGGCATCATGGGCAACAAGCCCTTGGTGAAAATAGTCATGGTAGATAGGGTACAGGGCATGGCGCATGTCGGACTCCACGGTAGTCAACCGTGTGTCCAACGAAGTCAGGTGAGTCTGGATGGTAGCCTGACCAAGGTCAAGGCGGCCCATCTGTGAGGTAAGGGACTGCTGTCCCTGCTCAAGGTGGGTAAGGACCGCCATCATAGGATCCATAGGCGCGGCGGAGGAGGAGGCTTCCCCAACGGGCTGCCTGTGGTAGGTCCGAAGAGGTCGCCTAACAATGGGCTCTTGACCCCGCATAGGAAGGAGGTACGACCCCACACCAGGCTCTAAGCGGGTCTGAGCAGGGTCAGGAAGAAGGATAGACTCCTTCTTAGCAATGAACCACCTAAATTTGTTCGCAGACTGGGCGGTTAGCCATTTAGCATTGATCATATAATCAATACTAATCTCAGCGGGACCAGCTACAGCATTGCTAATGTCAGGAGTATAACCAAAATGAGCAGCAATAGCGGTAATGAGGCCACCTAAAATAATAGGTTGCCCCCTAACACTACCATCGTCAAATAAAGCAGTTAAATTGGCGGCAGTCCGCTTCAGCTGGGACACAAACAGATAAGGAAGGCATAGAGAGTAATCAAACTCTGGAAACAAATAACTACCCATCAAAAAAATCTCCTGTTTTTGACTGGAGTGGGGCTCAACACGCCCAAAAAGTGTGAATCCCAAAAATCGCTGTAAGTAGCGAAGGCTGGGAAAATGGAGGTCGTCTGCAGTCATATGCTGGGTATTAACATCCCCATCACCTGTGAATGTGGTCCACAAGGTATTAATTCTAACAGTGGGAGGGGGCGGTGATCATCAGTAACAGGGAGGCCAAAAATAGCAGCTAATTGGCCTAATGTGAGTTCTCGATCCTCATTCATAAGGCGAAAACGGAGAACTTGATTTTTATTGCCTACTTCTAATGAGCTCAAGAATTCAAGTGTAAGATGCCTATATGTCCAGAAAAACATGCCGAACATTGTACCCAATCCCAATTTCTCAAATAGCGTTTTAGTTTCACCGTAAATACCCAAAGCATGCAAAGCATTGGCATCAACAAAACGAGTAGGGATTATGTTCCGATATTTCAACTTTTTAAATCTTTGTTTTTGTTCTAGGGATTTGAAGATTACCTGCGGGAATGTCGAATCTGGTGGAATTTGAGCGCTGGATTCCCCTCTTGAGCTTTGCTTCCTCTTGCCTGGCCTTGACATGGTGGAAAAGAAAAGAAAAGTGGAGATTTTTTGGGAGTGAGAGAATTGAAGTGGGATGATGGAGGTTTTATGGGAGAAAGATGAAGAAAAGTGTTGGGATATGAAGAAAAGTGAAGGAGAAGATGGAATTTGTGAATGGTGAAAGATAGGGTGGAGTTTGATTATGGAGATTTTTAGGAGAGAGAGAGAGATTTGAGAGGATGAATAAGAGTGAAAGAAGTGAAGTGAGATGAGGAGAAGAAAGCCTCGACGAATTTAACAAGGAAAAACTGTTTCGTGGTTCCCACCCGGTCGGACGGTCTCGCCCGGTCGACCGGGCGAAAATTTTTCCTTTTCTATTTCGTCGCAAGCAGAGGTAGCCAGGAGAGGAGATTCAGCAGCCCGGTCGGGCGACTTCGCCCGGTCGACCGGGCGAAATTCACTTCTAAAGTACTAAAAAGGCAATCTGCCCGGTTGTCCGGGCGAAAAAATCACCGAAAATGCTCGCGCGCCCGGGCGGGCGGCCTAGCCCGGTTGACCGGGCGAAAATCACTTCGTTAATTTTTTTCCTCAATTTTGTTTCTCTTCTTGAACTAAGTGGGCGCCCTGTTCGGCAAACTCGCCCGGTAGGGCAAGTATAGAGGCCCGGTCGGGCGAAATTGCCCGGTTGACCGGGCGACTAGACTTCAAGCTATTTTTCCGTCAAAATTTCCCCATGTTGTGATATTGGCCCCCTGCACACACTAAACTCGCCAAAATGTCAGTACACTCTCTCTCACCTCTCTAAAAAATAAGAAAAGTAATCTAAACTAGTAAAGAAAAAGAAAAGTAAAGACGGTTGCCTCCCGCAAAGCGCTGGTTTAGGAAGGTCCCGCACGACAGTAGTACCTCTGATTTTAAAGTGAGGGAGCATCGAAGTAGCTGACCTCTACTTGACCTATGAAAGCACCCTCATGATACAGTTTCAAACGATGACCATTCACCTTAAACTTCGTCCCCTCTGCATTGGCCACTTCATCGGCTCCATGTGGCTTTACATCAGTGACAACAAAAGGTTTGACTTAAGCTTTCCAGGAAAAAGCCTTAGTCTAGAGTTGTATAATAAAACCTTGTCACCAACATGAAACTCGCGCTTCTCAATCATCTTGTCATGAAACCTCTTTGTCTGCTCCTTGTAAAGCTTGTGGTTCTCATATGCTTCCAGACGAAGTTCATCTAACTCATTCAACTGAAGAAGTCTTGTTTCACCTGCAGCCTCTAAATCCAAGTTAATTTCTTTGACTGCCCAAGCTGAGAGATACTCCATTTCAACTGGTAAATGACAAGCTTTGCCATAGACCAATCGTTTGCCATAGACCAATCGATATGGGGTGGTGCCGAGAGGTGTCTTAAAAGCAGTTCGCAGTGCCCACAAAGTGTCATCCAACTTTTGTGACCAATCTTTCCTTGACCTGTTGACTACCTTCTCTAAAATGCGCTTGATCTGACGATTGGAGACTTCAACTTGGCCACTAGTCTGAGGGTGATATGCCAAGCCAACCTTATGAGTAACTCCATATTTCTTCAGTAAAGCTTGGAAGGTTCTCTGATGAAAATGAGACCCCCCATCACTAATCAAGACTCTCGGGACTCCGAAACGAGGAAAAATAATCTTCTTGAAGAGCTTCATTACCACCTTAGAATCATTAGTAGGGGAAGCCACAGCTTCAACCCACTTAGTCACATAATCCACAGCTACCAAAATATACCTATTCCCACAAGAAGAAGGGAAAGGTCCCATGAAATCAATTCCCCACACATCAAAGGGCTCAATCTCCAAAATTCCCATCTGCGGCATCTCCTGTCTCATTGAAATATTGCCCGTTCTTTGACACTCATTACAAGAGAGGCAAAAAGCACGGGCATCTTTGAAGATAGTAGGCCAGTAGAACCCACTCTAGAGAACTCTATAAGCTGTGGCCTGTGAGCCAAGATGCCCATTACAAGGCATACTATGACAGTGTTGTAGGATTCCAGCTATCTCCCAATCGGCAACACATCGTCTAAACAAGCCATCTGAACACTTCTTGTATAGAAGTGGGTCTTCCCAATAGTAATGCTTAGCATCATGATAAAACTTCTTGCGTTATTGGTACGTCAAATCTGGAGGAGGAGAACCACCAACACAATAGTTAGCAAAATCAGCATACCATGGAGATTGAGTA
Organism: Beta lomatogona; assembly: GCA_947646795.1. NCBI lineage: Eukaryota > Viridiplantae > Streptophyta > Magnoliopsida > Caryophyllales > Amaranthaceae > Beta > Beta lomatogona. The sequence goes on along the minus strand of CANSNZ010000020.1, from coordinate 4,776,664 downwards.
GATACAGCAAAAAGATGATCATCAGGAAAAGAATCATCTATGGGACCATTAGCACTTGACTCAAATCTCAATCTGGAGAGATGATCTGCAACGACATACTCAGCACCCTTCTTATCACGGATCTCCAAATCAAACTCTTGTAATAAGAGTATCCAGCGAATAAGTCGTGGCTTGGCTTCCTTCTTAGCCAATAGATACTTCAGTGCAGCATGATCGGTGTGGACAATAACTTTCGAACCTATGAGGTAGGTTCGAAACTTGTCAAGAGCATATACAATGGCCAATAACTCCTTCTCTGTAGTAGCATAGTTGACCTGAGCTTCATCTAATGTCTTGATGGCATAGTAAATAGCATGGAGGGTCTTGTTCTTCCATTGGCCAAGTACAGCACCAACTGCATAATCACTAGCATCACACATGATCTCGAAGGGAAGACTCCAATCTGGAGGTTGTATGATAGGGGCAGTGATCAATGCTTCCTTAATCCTGTCAAAAGACTCCACACAAGCGTCAGTAAAATCAAAGGTGGCATCCTTGAGCAACAATTGAGTAAGGGGTTTCGCAATTTTGGAAAAATCTTTTATGAATCTGCGATAAAACCCCGCATGACCCAGAAAACTCCTCACTCCCTTGACATTCACAGGAGGAGGAAGTTTCTCAATCACCTCAATTTTTGCCCGATCAACTTGGATGCCACGTTCAGAAACAAGATGACCAAGTACCACTCCCTCATGGACCATGAAGTGACACTTTTCCCGCTTTAAGACCAAATTAACATCGCACAACGTCTCAGTACTCTAGAAAGATTATGCAAACACACATCAAAGTCAGACCCATAGACACTGAAATCATCCATAAATACCTCCATGATATTCTCAATGAAATCAGAAAAGATGGCCATCATACATCTTTGAAATGTGGCAGGGGCGTTACACAAGCCAAATGGCATTCGGCGGTAAGCAAAGGTGCCATAAGGACATGTGAACATCGTCTTCTCCTAATCTTCTGGGTGAATGGGAATCTGAAAGAAACCTGAATATCCATCCAAATAACAGAAAAAGCTGTGTTTTGCTAATCTTTCTAACATCTGGTCAATAAAAGGGAGGGGGAAGTTATCTTTCAAGGTGGCTATGTTTAATCTGCGATAGTCAATACACATTCGCCAACCTGTAACAAGACGCAGTAGGAATTAGTTCATCTCTATCGTTCTTAATAACAGTAGTCCCCCCCCTTTTTAGGAACAACTTGAACCGGGCTCACCCACTTAGAATCTGAGATGGGATAGATGATGCCGGCGTCAAGCAGTTTCATTATTTCCTTCTTCACTACCTCTTGCATATTAGGATTCAAACGTCTTTGGGGTTGTATGCAAGGGCGGTGGCTTTCTTCCAAATTTATTCTATGCATACAAAAATCAGGACTAATACCCCTTAGATCATCAATACTATACCCAATAGCCTTTTTGTGCACGCGAAGCACTGTAAGAAGTTGTGAAAGCTGGCTATCTCGTGAGTTTAGTACCGATTAATCACGGGGCATTCCTCATTATCATCAAGAAATGCATATTTGAGGTGAGAAGGTAAAGGTTTAAGTTCTAACTTCTTTACCTGTAGCTCAGAAGTAGAGCAAATAGTCTCCATTACCTCACATTCGACTGCATCATCAACATTAAGGCCATCCAGTTCAAGAATTTTCTCCAATGGATCATCTGATAGAAATTGGTGATAGTCACCTCCCGAAATCTCTTCCAGTACATCAATCCTGCAACATGTGTGCTCAAGCATAGGAGACTTAATAGCATTGGTTAGTTTGAAAGTAATAGTATCATCACCAACACTTAAAGTCAAAGAGCCAGATTTAACATCAATCACAACACCGGCAGTGCACAAGAAAGGCCTACCTAAAATAATGGGGATCTGACTGTCCTCCTCCATATCCAGCACTACAAAGTCTACAGGAATATAAAATTTTCCAACCCTAACAGGAACATCCTCTAAAATACCCAAAGGATATTTCACAGAATGATCTGCCATCTGTAAAGTAATCTGGGTGCACTTCAAAACTCCCAAGTTCAGTTTATTACAGATAGATAGAGGCATAACAGATACACTAGCTCCTAAATCACATAAAGCCTTATCTATAAACAATGCACCTACATGACAGGGGATGGAAAAACTACCAGGATCCTTTAATTTTGGAGGGATTTTGTTTTGCAAAACAGCACTACACTCTTCAGTTAGAGCAACTCTATCTAGACCACCAAAATCCTTTTTCTTAGTAATCATGTCTTTCAAAAATTTGGCATAAACAGGCACTTGAGAAATTAAATCAGTGAAAGGAACTGTTACCTCAAGATTCTTGACCATTGACATGAACTTACCAAGCTGTTGATCAACCTTGGATTTTTGCATCCTGTGAGGGAAAGGTAGTGGTGGTGTAGGAGAATCAGTAACCTTCTCCTTTTGCTTCTTTGCTTCATCTACTTTCCCTTGCTCAACTTCAGCTTTTGAGCTATCTTCACCTTCCGTTTCATCCACTACATCATTGTTGTCTGGAGGTGGCAAATCATCAGTAGGCAAAAGTGGAGCATCATATTGTGTTCCGCTTCGAAGAGTGACAGCATTAGCAGTCTCTTTGGGAATTGGTTAGCCCGGCAAATGACCTGGTTACCTCTGCACATTATTTCCGGCCACCTGAGCAAGTTGAGTCTCCAAATGTTTTGTAGTATTTTTCAACTCTTTGATGCTCTCCTCATGATTTTTCTGCATAGAAACCATCATTTTCATTAGATCAGACATAGTAGGCTCTTGAGAGCTGGCACTCTGAGGAGCTTGCTGCTGATAGCCTTGGTGTGAAGGCCTATTGAAACCAGGAGGGGGGTTCTGAGGAGCCCCTTGATAATATTGTTGTCTAGCAGCATGTGGTGGTGGGTTTTGATGAGGTGGTTGGTAGGATGTTTGCGGCATAGGTTGAGGGTTCTGAACATTATTGTTTTTGTAGGAAAAATTAGGATGATCCCTCCAACCTGGGTTGAATGTGTTAGAGTAGGGGTTGTGTGGAGGTCTCTGCTGAAAAGCATTTGCATGCTCCATCTCGATTCAGATCGGGTTGATCAGTAGCAACAATCATGACCAAAGTGGCCTTGAACACCACACACTTCACAAAAGGAAGAAGTAATAGGAGCCATGGAAGACATCGCATTAATACTCATAGGAGGAGTACTAGACTGCGAAGATTTCAGTGAGTCCATCTTCATGCTCAACTGGGCAACTTGTGCGGACAACATGGAATATGCATCAGCATCCAACTTTTTCTTTGTAATAGTCCTGGAAGAACTATGATCATTTGTTGCTAAGTTGGCCAGAAAACTGTACCCTTCATCTACCTCCTTGTCTAGGAAAACACCCCCCGCAGATGAATCAATTATACTCTTGATATGGGGTTGTAGACCATTGTAGAATGCCTGAGTGATGAACCACTTGTCTAGATTGTGGTGTGGGCATTCTCTCTGCAGGTCCTTGAACCTATTCCATGCTTCCTTCAGTGTCTCATCGGGTTCTTGTTGGAAAGTAGCAAGTTTATGTCTGATTTCTGCAGTCTTGGTAGGAGGGTAGTACTCTTTCAGGAATGCTTCAGAAATAGCACTCCACTCAGTTTCATTAACATCGTTCAGCCATTTCTGTGCCTTGTCCTTTAATGAGAATTCGAAGACCATGACCTTCAACTGATCAGGAGTGACCCCTTGGTGCTTAACGGTACGACAAAGTTGTTGAAACCGTTGTAAATGATTTGCAGGGTCTTCAGATGGATGCCCTCCAAACTGGTTCTGTTGGATCATATTGATGAGGGCAGGCTTGATCTCAAAATTGGCCGCTTGAATGTCAGGCATAGTAGGACCTGTGGAAATACCACCAGGAGAAGGTACCCCATAAGATTTCAATGACTTAGGAGGCATGATTGGCTCTGAAGAACCTTCTGTGGATTTTCCCTGGTTAGCAGACTTCTTCTTCTTCTTTTGTTGCTTTTTGAGTTGCCGGATGGTTTTCTCAAGATCAGGATCAGTTGGAACTGGAGTACCTGTTCTCTTAGACCTGGGTATAAAAGAAACAAAGAAAAATGTGCAGTGAGATGGCCTCAATTGGAACTTGAAGTTCCAATGAGACAACAGAAATAGTTCAAATAATTAATCAGAAAGCTATAGAAACTAGCCGTCTCCCCGGCAACGGCGCCAAAAACTTGATGGGTTTTAAAATATACCGCAAGTGCACGGTGTCTGTTTAGCAGAAACTGGCAAATATGGGTCGATCCACAGGGAGAGGAGTTCTACAGATTTATGCTCAATTATCTAACTACTTCAAGAGAAGAAATTGATTGAAGAATTAATAGCTAAACTAGAATAAACTATAACACAAAAAGATGGAAATTTATCAAATAATTAAAAACCTAGGGCAATCGATCGGTCCACCATGCTTATACCAATTTAATCACTACAATATAGTTCGACAATACTTGGATTGAGGTTCGAATAAATAAAGTATTTCGTTAATCCTTGGTCAGGCATTAACAATTCTTAGATTAACATATGCCAGTACGGTCGCTCAACATAATCAAACCTACCTATTGTAACACGCCTCTAATGAATACGATCTTTCGATTCTAATTCTTATTAGCTAAACATAACTCATGATATTGCGCAATTACATGAATTAAACAAGCATAACAAATCAATAGGAATTATTCTAATTCAATCCAAATAACGAAGAACTTTAAACCACAATCAAAAAGGTATAAACATGGCTTCCCTCTCTAAGCCCTAGAAAAAGTCTACTCACTCATGATAATAATAAACTCAATAAACACAATCAAAGTAAAAGAATTCATTAAATTAAACAAAGTAAAGAGGAATACCGAATGATTGAGGAACAATGAAAACGAAATCAACGATCTCTATAATCTTCAAAGGTAAAAGTTCATACAAACTAGAGAGATAGGAAAACTAAGTGTTTAGCCCTAAAAACGTATAAGATAGTCCAAATGAAAATACTAAAAACCTATTTATACGTTTTACAAAACCGGCTAAAAAAAAGGCGAATAAACCCGTCTCGAGAAACCACCCGGTCGACCGGGCGAAATCCGCCCGGTCGGGCGACGGTCATTGAGAAACTACGACAGAACAGTAAATCCGCCCGGTCGGGCGCGCAAGCATAATTTCTTCTTTTCTCGCCCGGTTGGCCGGGCGAACAAATATCGTATACATCTGAGTTTTGTAGCTCGCCCGGTCGGGCCAAACCGCCCGGTCGACCGGGCGAGAGTGATTTACGCTCTCTTTTTGGTGTAATCTTGTCCAAATCACTTGTGCAATCTCTTGGATCTTCTATGGGCTATAAGTGGTCCGTTGGACTTCCGTTCTGCAACTCAAATGAAGGTGCTAAACGCTTAAACTGCACAAAAACATCTAACACACGGAAACAAGTCCAAACATATCAAATAACTCAAGAATCGAGCTCCAACGAGCTCAAATCAACTATCAAAGCTAAAGGAGTAGAGCTAAATAATCTATATAAAATAGATACATCACTATGCTATTAGGTAACACTTTTGAAAGCTTAGGGTAACATTTCTACAAATGTTACCTAAAATCTACTTATGTAACACTTTCAATACCTATTGTTACACTTTTAAAGTGTTACTCATAATTGCTTAAGTAACACATTCTTAAGAATTAGTAACATCTTATAATGTTACTATTAAACTATAGTAACACTTTATTCAACATCATGTATCACTTTATGCCCTTTCATTTAGCACTATGTGCATTATTAGGTAACACTTTTTCCCATCTCATGTAGCACCTTGTGAGTTATAAGTAACACTTTTCTTTATTAGGAATAAATATTGAAATAAAAGTAATAATCAAACATGAAGAAATTTGATATATGAGTGACAATTATATTATTATGATAATATAGTTATGTACACATATTTTGGTTCTATTTTCAAACATAAACCAAAAGATATTATGTTCAATATAAAATCAAATGATCCATCAAGCATCAAATACATATGATAATCCAAAACTAAATATAATAGTCATGTATCTCTTCTCCATCTTTCGTTATCTCGCCCAATGTATACATTTTCCTGTCGGTCTTGAACTCTTGATATACATGCTACTTCAATTCATCATCTTGATTCTATTGATCCTACAAGAAACCTTTAAGGTGAGATCCTCAACAACAATATAATCTATTAATAGGCAAAGAAATTAAACATGTTAGGAATTCAGGAACAAGGAATAATGAAACAAAGAAAAATATCAAAAATACATATAGAGAGAAGTGGCAACATTTGAACAACAGTCAAAGTCATATGACGCTGGGAATTGTTTTAAGTACCACATGAAAGCCAACCAGAGAGAGCTAGAGAGGGGATGGGAAAGAGACGTAAAAACACAGAAAAATCCAAAAAAGTTTAGTCTGCTTCAAGCATTATACACAAGACATTTTTAAAAAAGTTTCCAATATACTTTGCTTTCTTAAAAAGTTTGAAAAAAGTTTCAAAAATTATAAAATTATATATCAGATATATAAGTTTCATCATCAAAACATCTATCATCACCATTTCACCTCCTCAAAACAGCCTCAATATCACCATAATAACCTTTCAAACTGCAGCAACAAAGCGGCCATTGAAGCAACAAAACAATGTCACGCCCAAAAATATCATCAATTACAGCTAAATTACAGCAAGTAAAACACACAACAGTGGCAACAAACATAGAGCCCAAAACTGCAGATTTTGCTGCCATTATAGCCCTCCTTAACCCTCCTTTGCAACACTCCAAATCACCCACATTTCAGCCACAAGTTGCAGCTCAAAACGCACCCTTTGCTGCCCCAAACGCCACCTAAAACAGTCTTCAAACCTGCTGTAGCGACAACAGTGACAATTAAAAGAACAAGTCTTACAAGAGGCTTTGTCTTTTTCTCATACTAGCTTACTGAAACAAATAAGAAAGTACCCTAAGTAACCAAAAGAAAAAGAATTACCCCTCGTAGGGAGCAAGAGTTTGGCACCCATAAATTGAGAAACAAAAGAGTTACTCCCATCTCAGAGTAAGTCATTATGAAGATTGGATTCTCCTCTCGACCTCCCCACCCTTCCAACTAATAAAAGATGAAAAAACCCCATATCAAAAGCAACATGAACATCTACAAATAGGTTGTTTCATAAATTTCTAATAAGAAATAAAAGAGTTTAAACCACAATGCTATGTGCTAAAGTGGTTAAAGTAGGGATTCATGTCAACAAGCCTGAATAAGTTAATAATGCAGTCTTCATAACCCATAAAGTGCAACCCAAGAGCATGCAACTACCAAAAACACAAGCTTAATTTGGAACACTAATAAGATTCTTCCTTACTGCTCTTGTCTCAGAAGGAAAAAGTTCTGAGATTAGCACAAAACTTCTACAACATGAATAATTCAAAGTTGAACATTATTCAATTTCATCTCAAGAAGATCCAACAAGAATCATTGCCTAAAAATTGCTTGTAGATCATAAAGCAATCTTTACTTTAGCAGAACCAAACTACAAACACAACTTATAAACTCTAGTCAGCAATGTGTAGACACATATTTTGCTAGCACAAAAATAAACCTCTTTTACTTTAATCTATCCTTCTTCCTAGGTTTCAACTTTATGACTTCATCTTTGTAACACATACCTTTCTCTTTGTATGAAAAAGAGGGTTTGACACTCCGAACTGCAGCACCAAATTGATGTTTTCGCTCTTTATCAATCCCAGCACAACAAATCATGTCAGGTTTAAAGTAGAAGACACGAACAACAGCTGGAACTTGCAATTCAACTTCATGGTTGTAACCCAGTTTTAGGCACAATAAGCGACCGTCTGCTTCAGCTCGAGCTTTGTAACCAGTTCCTGATAGCCTCAAGATTCGGAAATACTTTACTTCCTGAATGTTAAAATTAACAAAACTCACTTTATAAATTATACAGAGTTCCTAATAGCCTCACGATTCGGAGATCATTTGCTTCCATTACATCTGATAAAACAAATTAAGATTAACAAGACTTGGACTTCGTAAATTACTTCCATTACCTCTAAAATTCAAAACAAAACCAACGCATAAGAGAAATGTAGTCAATTATTAATAATAGAACTAAGGTGCAGCTTCAAAGAATTTTCAATTATGAACATTAAACAGAAAGATACTTGAGAATTAAGATTGATGTCAATTTCCAAAAACAACACACTAAAGATTAGTTGATAAATTTCTCGTTATGTTTGATTAATATATTTGCTTTTTTTAATCAATGAACAAAGCGTAATAAACATGAACACGCAAAATATTGTGTCAATATTATCAACATCCATATCTTCCCAAAATGTTCAAGGAAAACGTTTCTTAAACGCTTAATCTTTAATCAAACCAGCTGCTTTGTTTTGCAAAGTAGATAAGGAAAAAGGCCAGAGAAAGAAAGAAAACCTTAAAAAGCCGCCATTTTTACTAATTAATTTCATCTAAAGTGAAGCCCAAGCAATAGATATACAACTGCAAAGCACTAAATTATGGCGTCACATTCAAGTTTGCAACGAAGAAAAAGAAATTAGCAAAGAAGAAGACATATAATATGTAGGAGACGACCAAGCAGCGTGAAGATCCGCCAGAGAACTCAGCAGCCTCGGGAAGATTAGCCGGTGGCTTCTGAGGACACAATTCGTGGCGGAGAATTCAGACCCTAGTTTCTCTGCTTCTGTGCACCAATCTCAATATTAGAACCCTAGATTAGTCGACCTACAGAGAGCCGGGGTGGGTGAAATTGGAAAGGGAGGGCGGGCGGTGTCTTGTAGCTTCTAGAGCGTTAATGGAATTGGAGAAATTGAAATTGGAAAGGGAAGGCAAGGGAATTGGGGCGGTTTCTTTCAATTTTGTCCTCTAATTTTTTGAATTTCGTTGGGGCAAAGAATTGCGCCAAACCGCTAATGTTTAATGATGTTTGGTGTAGTATTACTTTTTCTAACTTTTATTAACCTACAAGATATGTTTAAAAGCTAATTAATTAAAGGAAAATTATAAAGTCTTACCTATTTTACAGTTTTTAGTGTTAGTATTTTAGAAGTGTTACCTATTTTAAAAATCCTAGTGTTACTATTTCAGAAGTGTTACCTATTACAAAGTTTATAGTGTTACAATTTCAGAAGTGTTACTATAAAATGTTACATATTATAAAAGTGTTACCTTAATGTTACAAATGGACAAAGTGTTACAAAAGTGTTACTTATATATATAGAAAATCTACAACTTGAAAAGTACTACCTAAATGTGTTACTTAAGGTCAATTATGTAGTAGTGTTTGTAGGCGTGTTTTTATTCCTTATGTGGGATGAACGCGTATTTGACTACCTCACTGTAAACTTTAAATAAAGACTCATAAATCTAATTGGATATTGGGAAACCATAGGGACGACTTAGGGACTTATTCAATGTGGATTTCCCCGACATGATTATATAATTGATCATTGAACCAAAGATCGAGTTCGGGGGTGAGGGTACGAATATGATTAAGAATCAAATTCACCCATTGATGGCCTCTACTAAATACGATTCATGTTCGAGTGTTATGCAATCAAACAACCACACAATATGATTAAGCAATCTAAAAACTAATCTATGTCGGTTCATTAAACACGCAAAAGACTAATTTTTGGTGACATCTTATAATTATGCCATCAAATTACAGGATACCTAATCCAATTATCCATATAACATTGGAACATTTATTTAGGTCATGTAATTAGCAAAAATAAGCATGTGCGATGATGATTGATGATAACATTAGAGCATATTGACATGCATATGAATAATATTAATAGAAATTAAAAGAAATATAAAAAAGAGAAATTTAGAGAAGAATGTACAAGAGAGTGTTAATTCCTTTAACAATCTACATCATGACAAATAGATTGTTAGTAAAAAAGGAATTAAATTGGACTTGACCCTCATGATTAATACCTTTGTCGCCTATGTCTTATGTAACGATAAGTAGGAGGAGCAATCTTGAAGTTCTCAACTCGTGCTCGTTAAGGTTTCGAGTCGAGTCGAACTAACTTGAGTATAAGAGAAGTTCCCCAACAACCAAGCTTAGCTTGGCTCACTTGGTGAAGATTCCACGTCAAAGCCTCAAGGTCAGAGGTTCAAACTCTACCAAGTGAATGGCACTCAGAGGAAGATTTCCCTTACCATTCTCCCCTCATTTCAAGTGCTTGGACCTCTAGATCGGACCTTGAGCGAGGGCAACACAAAGGTTATTCATCTTACCAATAAAAAAGAAGAAAAATTCCAACATAATGGTGGGATGAGGATTTAAACCCTAAGCAAACCTTCCACCTCTTCCTAAAAGTAGAATCGTATTAGATTCATGTTAACATATACTTCCTCCGTTTCACAATAAGTGAAACACTTTCCTTATTTGGAATAGTCACAATAAGTGAAACCAAGCTCTAAATGGTAAAAAAAGTTCACTCTTATTACAAATATACCACCAAAAAGCAAGAGGGGACCACAATTTTAATACTTCTTCACTCTACTTTATTGTGGTCCCAACTTTCTCTCTCTAAATTCCTTGGTAACTCCCCACTTTATGTTTCACTTATTGTGAAACGGAGGAAGTATAATTTTATAACATCAAACATGCAATTAAATATATTCAAAATCGTGTTTTGGAGACTCCACAAATAAAAAAAGTAAGAAAGAAAAACATAGGTTTTAGGTGTAAAATGAGCAACTAAGCCGCAGTAATATAGGCGAAATTTGATAAAGAAAATATACAGTGAATACTAGTACTAAGTAAGAAAATACAAATAGTAGTACTAGGTAAAGAAAAAACTAACCTCGCATGTGAAACTAGCTAATCTATACATATATATTTAAAACCCAAAGCAAACAATTGTCATGCTGCCACATGTTCTCCCCCTCACAAGCAATTGACACTAATTAATCAATAAAAATGTGTATGTTAAGGCTCGAACCAACAACTTCTCCTTTGAGATACAAATACACTAACCAACTAATCTACAACCTCATATTGATATTTTATTCTAAGTAGGAGTAATTATGCTCCTTAAATTGACAAAATTCGACTCCTACATTAATTGAACTATCAAGTAAATGGGTAAATGAGTAATACACTAATAAATCCCCGTGTTACAAGTTATATTACCTATCAAGTTTTCGTTTACCATAATAGTGATAATAAAACATCAAATCAACTTTGCCACATTATAAAAATATCTAATGGGCCCACTAAATCTTAACTTATGCTTAGCCTTTTACAAGATAAAAAACACATTATTACCTATCTGAAGGAGAAATTTGAGAAAAATATAATGTAGTTAATTTCAATCAATTATAGGTAGGAACGGAGATGGAACATGTCTTTATGACCCAAAAAATTATATTACAAACTTTGTCGTATCGAATCAACTAATTTAAAGGACCGATCCATCATATGATGAGTTTGTGGGCGGGTAACTACTATTTGTCTTAAATAGACACTTATAAGCTTATATATGAGTGATTTATTTAAGATAAAAAATTACCTTTTAGACCTGGGTAACCTTTTATCCTTAATGGGTCACTTTTACTTATATACAAGTGACTGATTTAAGGTAAACAACTATTCTTTGTTTAGAAACGACTCATCTATACAAATATATTAAAAGGCGTGCGTGACAACGTCTATGCGCCACGTGTCACCCTCCTCCTGCCACCAGAAATTTGCCACGTGTCTATTAACCAACAAAGTCAAGTGGTCATTATTTAAAAAATAAATATGCTTAAGCAGGTTTGAACTCCTGACCTTTAAGTAAAGATTTCCAATGAATGACCATCTGATCTAACGTTATTTAGTGATTCAAGTTTGTACAAAATTAGAGATATCCGTTGTAATTAGTAGTATGGCAGTGCATACCTACTTCCTAGCCAATAACGTTGTCGGATTCTTTTGTCCAATAACTCATCCCCTTGCTCCATCTACCCTTTTGAAATTCACCATGAACGTGACTCTTCTACTTCGTAATTAATGGGTTTGCGAATTTCCCTTGCTTCTAATCGAATCTAATGTTGATTCGTTGTTGTTATAGAATACGAATCAAGCTATGGAGTTCAAAGGTCCAACGCCCACAAAGGTTAGTGAAATTGTTAATCTTAGCGAAATTCCCAATTTAATTCACGAATTGCAAATTGAAGTTCAATTATAAATTCAATAATTGCATAATTTTGTAACTGAAATATACCCCCTCTCTCTATATATAACGAATAGGGTAATTATATGATTCTTAAACTTTTGTTGATCCTCTTGAAGAAGGTATCATCTATTTTGACATTTTTTTGGGTTCTTGTAATAGATGGAACTTTATTTTTCATAGATGGAACTTTATTTCATAGTATAGGTTTTGATCCCGTAACCTAGCTCAAGTTTATGTACTAAAGTTTTAACCACTAGACCAAGTTGTATTTTTTTTTGACAGGATAGACCAAGTTGTATTTAGTGTTATCATATCAAAGTACAATATTAATAAATGAATTTTTTCTTACCCGGGGCATAGCCCGGGCCTAATAACTAGTTTTGACTTAAAAGAGTGACCCTTTTTCTGAAAAGTGAATGATATCACAATAAATTTACTATGCATCCGGTACCCAATAATAATTGAAAGTTATGAAGCATTGGAGGTCGTCACATGTTATCTAAATGTATACGCTGATATGAAGGAATGTAATTCAATTAATTTCATAAAAAAATAATAAACGAATTTTACGCAATGACCTGGGGCTTGACCCGGGGCAACAACTAGTTTTTGGTCTACTAGTTCTTGGTCTAATATCATTTAGTTCTTGGTCTAATATCTTGCCTAAATGTTACCTACCGCTAACTTGGATTAGTATTTGAAGTCGGAGCCTCCGAAACCAGAATCCAATTTCAAGGAAAACAATTTTGGTGGTTGCCTTGTATTTACTCTTACCCACTTTATTTTCCAGTCAACCCCTTCGTTTCTCTGTCTTTCAACTCCACAAATTTTCAGATCTAATCATCAATTTCATCTTTCCAGGTTTGTTTCTTCAATTTTTAATTTTTTTCTCTCCTTCCTTTCAATTCATTGAATCATCAGATCTTATATTAGTGTTTTTAATTCAATCTCTTGCGAATTTCTATTGAAAGCCCGATCAATTGATTTGGGACCAACTTAGGGTTTGTTTATAAATAAAAATCTCGCAATTGATATGCTCGTGTTTTTTTTATCTGGATTCAGGAGTTGTAGATTGTATTGTCAAGTTTATTGATTATTGTGTTTTTCGATTTGTGTAACAGGTTGAAAATTTTGTGAAGTTTATATATATTGTGTCTTAATTATAAAGGTCTGTTTTAATGGCGTCGAAGAGAATCTTGAAGGAACTTAAGGATCTGCAGAAGGATCCACCTACTTCCTGTAGTGCAGGTGAAATTTTTTAGAGAACTTGAGATTTTATACATTTGAATTTGTTTGATTGTATAATTGTGTGCTTAATATATGAATTTTCTCACACTTAATGCGTGTTGATGGTGTCAATGAGTTTGCTGACAAAAGTTGGAGTTCAGATCACTTATTGTTTGTTTGTGCTTGTGTATCCTTATTTTTTTAAGTAAATTTAAAAGAATTTAGAAAATTAAGAAAATAAGCTAGAAAAGAATAAAGTTTATTCATATAGTTTCTATTTATTTAATAAGCATGGTAATTACTGCACATTGCTATTTTAATTCCAAGATTTGATCCTCTCCGTACATAGGAAGATACCTATGTGTTGACAACTTGACATGATTAGTAGATGGCATGTGTTGAATGATTTTGTGGATGGTGTTTTGGCTACAATTAGTTATCCTGTAATTTCACTGAAGTTGCCTCTGGTGATTTTCTTCTTTGGGCACTGTTTAGGTGGGAAGTCGTTGTAGAGTTTTTAATTTTTTTTTAAATTTTTTTTTCATTTTGTGGGTCAGTTGGAATCAGCGTACATGAACAGCATGGGACTGGGACATGATGGAAACTTTTGTGGATGGTTAACTTTGATGTTTTGGTGATGTTTTGGCCATTATTCCTTTGTTTTTGGGCTGTTGTGCTGATTAGCTTATTTTGCGAGGTAGTATTACCATCTCCTGATCATGTGATTTGGTGGAACTTTTCTCATGGTTTCATATGTCTTATGCCTGTTTAGGGAGCTTTATATTAGAAGTTTTTGGTTTAGTATGCGTTGTGGCTGTTGCGCTTTTAATTGGTAAGATCTCTTATGGAGAGCTGGGAGAGGATTTTGTACAGCTGTCTGGTGTCAACGAGAAAAGGGTTAAGGTGGTAGAGCGAATTGAAATGTGGCATGTTTAGGGAGAGATTGCAGGGGGAAGCCTTTGTTTCAGTAGTTACTCATTCCAATCTAAGAGTCTATCACCAATTTGTATTTGGTTTCTTTACTATATATGCTTCTTAAACACAACTAGTATTTCGGCCTGTTCAACGCTTGGGCTGTATACAGGAACAACGGAAAAATATTGAAGATGATCAATTCGCATATTTCTTGGTAACATTTTCTTTTATATAACTGTGATAGTAATGTAGGAAAACGAAGGTCAGTGGTTTTAGTCATAAGTGTTTGGTACTTAAGTTTCAGTTTCCATAGTCAATGAAAGAGCATTAAAAATTTGCATTTTCTATAAGCAATAGTTAGGAGAAATTTGTTTCTTTTAAAAAAAGAAACAAGAAAAAGAGAAAGAAAGCATAGGAGAGTCTGACATGTTTTCATGGGCCTTTCTGTTTCGAAATACTAGGTATATATGTTACCGTTAGTTTCTTTATGGGGATCTGCGACTAAGGATATTTGAGCCTTATTTTTAGTGAGGTACTCTCTTAAGTTGCCTTGATCTCTTAGTAGGAGATTCTTTGAGTTTTCATATATCCTCCCAGTTCCCATTTTTGTTCTAGCAGTATTCTACATATTCAAGTTGTTAGGGGGTTGAAGAACGCGAATGGTTTATTTGATGTGTACCAAGCACTGGTTTACCCGAGCTTATGAGGTGCCACATGTGCCATATGCTTATGAATTACTAGTGTTTTACAATTTGGGTTTATTGTCCTCTTAAACAATGAGGGTTGAAGACAATTTATCGTATGAGAAATTTTGCTGTGAAATTTACTAGTTATAACCTTTTTGTCCGACTAACTCATTGATCGATTTCTATTTAACAGGCCCAGTCGGTGAAGACATGTTCCATTGGCAAGCAACAATAATGGGGCCTGCTGAGAGCCCTTATGCTGGAGGTGTATTTCTTGTATCTATCCATTTTCCTCCAGATTATCCATTTAAACCGCCTAAGGTATTTGTGCTTTCAAATTGTTGCCTTCTTTGTAGTGCTTTCTGTGTTGGACAAAAGTAAAGCATTTTTCCTGGTTCTGTTATATGTATATTCTTGGAACATGTCATTGTTCAACTAATTCTTCTTCCAGTATGGATATAATATATTTCAATTATGCAGGTCGCATTTAAGACAAAGGTCTTCCATCCCAACATCAACAGTAACGGGAGCATATGTCTTGATATCCTAAAAGAACAATGGAGCCCTGCACTTACAATTTCCAAGGTTTTGATGATCTTTGCTTAAAAGTTATAATGTTTATATCTCTCATTGATAGGCTAATAATTCTTTGAATATTGTAATTGGTTGTCAGACTATAAGGGGAGGAAGCTAGAGAAGGTAGAGGTTGTGGTAGTCCATGACCTGCTTAAATGTTTGGCTGGTTTTTGGGAGTCAAAAAAACCCAATGCTATCAACTTTTGCTCCTCATTTGTTTTTAATTTACGTGTTTGCTATTCTAGTGGCTAGTGCATACCAAAAGTTAAACCAGATAGTAAAGGAAATGATCTTTCACAACTGACAACTAAAGATTAAAGAGTTAGCTGTGCCATAAAAATCCCTTAAAGAGTGTTCTTTACATTCTCATTTGTTTCTGGATTTTCTGATGATGGTTAATTAATGAAGTAGGAGTAATACCCTAGATAAACTTAAAAATTGATCGTAGAGCTCCCATCTTTCAAGATGTATCTGGGAGTTTCATTTCTATCAACCCCAATCTCATGTTTGAAAGGCGCATATTTGATCGTTACCAGTTCCCCAGTCTTTATTGGGGGATATGTTCTGGAGCTGGGGTCCAATTACACTTCCCTGAGATCTGCAGGGGTGTTAATTCTGCGCGCTATTTACAGAATTCAGTACAAAGGTTTAGGTAGACTCGGTAACGTTACCAATAGTTGTTATCTTGCATATATAGTTTATGAGTGAGCTGTTTGGTGTTTCTCTCTGTACTTTGTCATCCTAATGCATGTTTTGGTTTTCACTAAACAAGACTTTTTCTAGTGCTGGTGATGTTATCTTAAATTGATTCTTGTTACATGATTCTAACTCAAAGATGTGCCAGGTTCTTCTGTCTATCTGCTCACTTTTGACTGATCCAAACCCGGATGATCCCCTTGTCCCCGAGATTGCACATATGTACAAGACAGACCGGCCAAAGTATGAAGCCACTGCTCGCAGTTGGACTCAGAAATATGCTATGGGTTAATTGTTTCGTAACAGAAGTTATCGCTGTCCTTTTGTTAATCATCTCCATGCGTGAATTTGAGGTGACAAGCATTTGGAGTTCAGCCTTTGTGAATACGATGAAAGATTTACTACAATGTATGAATACCTACAAGTTGCTTTTATGGGAGCCTTGGGAGGTGTATGCGTTTAATGTTCTTTTGCAAAAGATATAGCATGTGGTTAACTGTGGAATATTCCGATGTCATTAGTAGTAGTTTTGTGGGAACGTAATGTTTTCAAGTCCTGATGATAAATCAGAGTTGATAACTGAAATTCTGGCAAGAAAATGTGCTTGATGGTTAGCAATTAGCCTTGATTTTAATTAGAAGTCCTGGGTTAAGGATATAATCCTGAGTTCCTGACGCAGCAGTTTTGTGTCGTGTCTTGGTTCTTTACTAAATATTCGAATCCTTATCATGTTCATTATTTTCTAATAAGTTTTATTTACTCATGTTGAGATTTTGAAACCTGGTCGATACTAAAATTAGTATAGATCAAATGCTAACACGTGTAACTATATGGAAGGTCACTATATTATGAAATAGTGAATATAAAGAAATCTATAGGTTAAAAAAGTGACTATATGGAAAATAAAAAATTGAATAAGTTGGAAAATACTATTAGATGTAAAATAGGAGTAATTGTAAGATTTTATGAGTGTACTGACTGACTATATGAGAAAAAAAGGATATCATGTTAGAAAGGATAAATTTTACATGATAAATTAGTGTAAGAAATGGTGACTTTATAAAAGGATCACTATGTTAAAAATTATGTATAAAGATGACTAACCATAGGATGAAAATGGTCACTATGTGGAAAAAAAAGTTCACCATGTTTGAAGGGCTGGAAAAACCTCTAGTCCACACAAATATTAATGTGGACCAAGTCCACACAAGTGTTCTGAACATTAGATGCCCCAAGTCGTTATTCAACCACCGAACCATGACTTATATTTGTGAGAAAATGAAAACACAAGGCAAAATATTATTTTGCTTTATCAAATAACTTTGGGCATTACTCGAATCCTATAACTAGTTCTTAGATAAACAGTTGAAAATGTATGAATTTGAAAAACAGAGGGGTTTTGGGAATTTGATTTTCTACTAGCTTAGATATCGTCATGTTAAAATAGGAAACTAGTTGTTGGGTCCGCACGACACCCCGAGTAATTCAATAAGATAAGAAAAGGATGTGTAGTTTGGGGGAACATTTTATCACAAATACAAGTCATGGTTTAGTGATAGTTCATGACATTACAAAGTAATAGGTCACGACTCAACACCTCTTATGCAAAATTGGGTAGTGTAAAGTGCTTGACCATGCGTTTTAATAATATATTTATAAATTGGTGAAAAGAAATGCAGAATATCCTAATATAAAAAATATATACTATGTCTATAACGCACTTTATTATGAAAGCTAGTAAATACTTTGGGGACGTGTTGAGAGTGTAAAGAATGTGATTATGAGACTAGTTACAATTAGTTCAGTAATTTTTATTTTGAAAGTAAAAAAAAAAAAAAAAAAAAACTGACTCTCAACACATTATAATAAATGTTAGTATATTCAGTTTTATTTGCTTATATGACAACTGTTGCATTAACTATTTTTTTGTCTTTTTCCTAGCTGTCATTCTATGTGATCCTAGGTTAATTCTTTGTCATTTTGTACAACTTATCATTAGGTAATTTTGATAGCTTTTGCATATATAGTAATGCTCAGATGTATTGTCACTGGCTAGGAGCTTGTAACACAACATTACTTTGTGAATGAGAAAAACAAAACCTATGTGAAGTTAACAGAGAGAAAAATTCTATCTTTGATTTTTGTGCTTTCTTTTATTGGTATCAGAGCATAATGTTTAAGATCTTGATTCTTATTCTTTAACCAATGGAAGGATGTGATTGGTGGTTAAAGAATATATATTCTTATTCTTTATCCAATGGACAAATTACAAAAGTGACTAGTGGGTATTGACTTGATCACCAAGAAAACTGATTCCCACCAGTTTTGAAAGACGAGTAATTCCGGCACCTAATCGCGACTCGTATTTCCGTTTTTCCAAAAACTAACTTAAAACAATGAATAAAAACTTGTCACATTACTAAAGACGAGCACGATCCTACAATAAATTATTTTATTAAAACCGGTAGTTGTAGTTATTGACTACGACTTACGAAAAAAATTACGTTTTAAAACGAAATTGTATAATTAAAGCGCAAAACGGAAAACATATGACCGAATGAAACTCGCGCTCTGAGGCGGAACATGCCTTTAGCGGGGCGCGTGCTCCACAATACATGACAACTTCGTTATTTTTATTTCTTTTGAAAAATATTTATTTTAAATTTTTTTTATCCACAACAGGGGTTCAAAATTTGGTGTCTACACAACCTAAAGTTATTTTCGTGTTGTAATATGCTTGAGTTACTAAGACCTGTCTTATTTCTACTCTAGAACTTGTCTTGAAATTTGTACATACTCATCAAACAATTAAACTAAGTTTATGTGTCATTATCAAAACTAATAGATGCAACATTATATCAGTTGTCTATCCTACTTGGCATTCTGAATGCTAAAAAGAAGCCTAAAAAAATTTAAGAATAAATATACTTTTAAGTTTTTAATAATTCTAAATGATTTGATTATAATTTGAATAATAATTAAAGATTGACTCACATAATACTACTCATGTCAGGATATATTGACTTAGCAAAATGAAGGATTGGTATAATTTATGCAACATAAGCATTCATCGTAAGTTATCCAGTTGTTGTTGTGGTGAATCTAAAGTGTAAGAACTCCACTTTTATTGTAGTCGCCAATGGGCTGTGAGGCAGAACTTCTGCCTCCAACTTTCTTTGTCGCATGAACCATAATTTTGCAGCGACACTAGACCTACCACAATCCAATATTCTACTACGAGGCAGTTCATTCGCCTCCTTTAGCTGTCGCACGATTTTTCATGTGACACCAATAAGGAAAGCCAAATAATTACAAGCAATTATCTTCGTCATGTCCGATTTTACCATCGTGAGTGCATATCGTGTTCATGCAAGAACGCTCACTCACCCTTCTTGACAGGCAAACCTCACCACGTGCTCATATCACCCTTCTTCTCATTATTGCATAAATCGTGGATTTCTTCGTGACTGTGTGTAACGCCTTGGAAATACATAACCTTAATTGACAGCAAAATCATAACTTAAGCCTGTGGTTTATTTTTGTGTTGAGTTTTTAGAGCTCTAATTCACAAGGTATTTATAAATGATTTGTAGCAGACAAAATGGAGGTGGATTAAATGAGGATTTGTGACACTCACCTTGGGGAGTAAGGTAGGAGACAAAGAGGTGAGAAGGTAGAAAATGGGTGGTGGTGATGTCAGTTTGCCAGGGGTTTAGGGAGCTGAACTCAGCTTTCTTTCTTTCTTTTTCTTTTCTTTCTCTTATTTTCAAAATGTCAAGCTTTGACTCTTTTCAAGTGTTAAGTTAAGTTTGACTTCTAAACTTCAACATTTGGACCTTTAGCTAACATTCATTAAATAAAAAATCAGAAGGAAAATATATATGTCTTTCTTATCTAAGCATTAAAGCCATAATTATATTATAAGTAAAATTGTTTAACAAATATCACTTTCGTAATAACTAAAGTAAATATATTTATTTTAGAAAATAACCTTAACCATAATCATTTCAGAAAAATTTAGGACGTAATAATTATGCTAATAAACATAATTAGTAACTAATAAAATGAGATTAAGGTTCGGGGTATTACACTGGGTTAGTCGTGCCATCAACAAATCTAAATTTATGATGTCCTCGAAAGTTATTCCATAGAGATTAAGCCCTTTCGCCAGAATTCTTGCTACGCAACACCACAAGAAAGATCACATGTCTTGAATTCAATATCGGGTGGAGATAATAAACTGTAGTAACATCATATCCTGTGCCATTGTTGTCGTTGGCCATCGCCCATTGCCGCAGTCGAATTGTCAAAGTCTAATACATTTGTGGAAGGAAGTCGTGAAAGAGAATAAGTGAATCTTTTGTAGTCTTGTATGTTCAAGGAATCATATGGCTAATCTAGTATAAAGAACAACCTTACTTATGAAGCAAGGTAAACTAAGATTAAGAAACTATATAACCAACATTATATCCTAATTTATTTATACTAAGATGTGACAATAAGGTTAAGTGTCAGCAAAGTCTACCGCTAATAGATCATATGTCTAATCATGTTTAACTATCTTATAATCTTGTCACCTCATTAAAATATAAAATTAACTACCTTAAATAATTTTTATAAGTGGGTGAGGCAGCAAGATAAAAACGATTTAGAAAACTAGATTAGACATGGGGTACAAATGAATTATATCCAATATAGATAGTCATATGATAAAGCAACTCTAATCCCTCTATTGTTTGAAATAAATTCCTCACTAATAGCCATTCCACCTAGAAAAATGAATGTCAACATAACTATCTCTATGCTTTGGCACTTTGTGCATTTCAGCTAGGAATGACAATGGGTTTCAACCTAACCTAATCTGCTTGACCATAACTTAAATTAAGGGTAAGGACTTCATTCCTTTTTATGACTCTAATGTGTAACAGTATGGATCACTCACACGAAATTACAAAAATCGGAACAATTAAAAAAGAGAAGAACACTACTCTCAATTCCGGTTAGATTAGGGTTCAAGATTGTGTTTCTTGGATCCTAAACTAAGGTTCTTAATCTGATCGTTTGGAATTTCTCACAAAACACTCAATTCTTCAAACTTAATTGGAAATCTCACAATTATTTCAGATGAATAACAAGCAAAGCAAAACCATGCAATACTCTTCACAAGATATGTGTTTAGGATAATTTTTTGTATATATCATTAACTTGGACGAAAAATATATATATAGTCTAATAATCCTAAATCTAGTAAAACAAGAAAATAAAGTTAACAAGGATATACTTGAATTCCTATCTTGAAGAGATATAAACTCCCTCGAGTTACGCCTATTCCTATGCTTAAAGCAAGTGAAACATTTCCCAAGTAAGAAAGTAAAACCCTAGAAGCAAAAGACTTCTAACTCAAATTGATTCCCTAATCTAACATGGATTAGAATTACAACTCCACTCCTAACAGAAATAGGAGTATTACTTCCTATTACAATTAGAACTAGAATTGTTCATTTCCTAACTCTAATAATAAGTAATACTATACGAGATCACCATGCACATATTATTCTCTTCTAGGCTTAATCTATAGGCCTCACTAAATCTCCCCCTGTACTCTTCCACATCCCTAAGCAATAGAACTTCATGAGAAATAGTAGTTGATGTGTCACTTGATCTTGTATCATTTCCTCCTCCTTCAAAAGGATGCACTCACTTCCGCCATGTCTTCATCATCCAAATAAGGAGATACATCCCCCACATTAAAACTGGCAGATACTCCATAATCACCTAGCAAATCAAGCCTATAAGCACCATCACTTAGCCTCTTTATTATCTTGAATGGACTATCGGTTCTTGGCATAAGCTTATGGTTCCTGATCCCTGGGAACCTTTCCTTTCTCAAGTGTAACGACATGCTGAAATTTCGGTTGGCTTCTATTTTTGTTTGCTCTCTTCTTATAAGCCTCAATTGGATCTCTCTATTTAAGCTAGAACCTATTTATGTAGCTTGATCATGACAGCAGCATGTTCACGTGCATCCGTATGAATATATTCATCCTTTGGCAAAGCTTTGAGATCAATAGGTATGTAAGGATTCACACTATAAACCACTTCAAATGTGCTTGTTTGTACTTGTTAGAGTGCGATTGTAAGTGAATTTAGTGTAGCTTAACTTCACATCTCAATCCTTCCCAGTCTTGCTTACTAATCCACATAGCAAAGCCCCAAATGTTCTATTCGTTAACTATGTTTGGCCATTTATTTAAGGGTGATGAGATGTGCTAAACAAAAGCTTTGTCCCTAATAAACTCCAAAGTGTGCGCCAAAAGTAACTTAAGAACTTACTATCCCTATTTGACACAATGGATTTAGGAACCCCATGTAGTCTCACGATCTCCTTAAAGAAAAGATTTTCCAGAATTATAACATCATCCACTTTATGACATGGCACGAAATGAGCCATCTTGGAGAAACAATCAACCACCACCATTATAACATCCTTTCCTCTTTGAGTAAGAGGCAAGGCCACTATAAAATCCATGCTAATGTCCTCCTAAGGTCCCTCTGGAATATGAATAGGAATATAAATCCCCTTATGAAAGGTACTCTTAGCTCTTTGACATGCCCCACATCTCGCTAAGCTTGCTTGAACATCCCCCATCATCTGTGGCCAATAAAAGTGCTCTTGCAATAACTCTAGCGTATTTTGAACCCCTGACCAGCTAATCATCCTTCATGAGCCACCTTGATTAACAAACCCCTTCCATTTGAGCATTTAGGAACACATATCTTGTTCCCCTTGAAGAGATAATCCTCATTCACCATGTATTGCCCTTGAGGACCCTTCGAGCATGCCTCATATATGTCATTGAATTCTGGATCTCCTTTGTAATATTGCTTCATAATCTCCAAGCCAAGTATCCTAGAATTAAGTACAAATAACAAATTATGCCTCCTAGACAAAGCATCAACTATTATGTTGGCCTTACCAGCCTTATACTTAGCTGCGAAGTTGAAAGATTGCAAGAACTTGACCCCCATTGCATATCTAGCACTAAGTTTGTGTTGTCTATAAATATATTGGAGGGACTCATGATCTAAATGCAACACAAATGCTTGTGGCCTCAGATAATGGTTCCAACGATCCAACGCTCTGACTATAGCATAGAACTCTTTATCATACATGGAGTAATTCAACTTCCCACCACCAAGCTTCTCGCTAAAGTAAGCTATTGGACGCCCCTCTTGAATCACAACATCCCCAATACCCTTACCACTCGCGTTACACTCCACTAAAAAGGCCTACAAATATGTGGAAGTGCCAATATGGGAGCACTACACATCTTCCTCTTTACCTCCTCAAACGCCTCTTGAGCTTGATATGAGTTGTCCACTCAAAACTCCCCTTCTTCGTGCATTCAGTTATATATAGAAGCCCAAAGAGTGCTAAAGATTTTAATAAACCTCCTATAAATTAAGCTAACCCATGGAACGATCTTACCTCAGTCAATGTCTTTAATATTGTCCAAGACTTGATAGCTTCCACCTTGGATGGATCCACCTTGATCCCTTGATTCGTAACTATGTACCAAAGAAAGCTAATATGTCGTTGCATGAACGAGTACTTCTCCATTTTCTCGTACAACCTATGCTTCCTTAGTACCTCAAACAACTCTCTTAGGTGTTGTAGATGTGTCTCTCATCTCCACCGTATACTAGATTGTCGTACAAATACACCACCACGAACTTACCCAAGAATGGCCTAAGTGCGTCATCCATTAATCTTATGAAAGTTCTAGGTGTATTGGTGAGTCTAAATGGCATCACAAGCCATTCATAGAGCCCACGCTTCGTTTTAAATGTTGTCTTCCACTCATCTCCTTATCTCATCCTAATTTGATGATATCCACTTTGAAGATCCACCTTGGAAAATAACTTTGAACCACATAATTGATTTAGCATGTCATATAGTCTAGGAATGGGGAACCTATATTTGATAGTAATGTAGTTCACTGTTCTACTATCAATACACATCCTCCAAGTCCCATTCTTCTTATGCACTACTAAAGTAGGTACAACACAAAGACTCACGCTCTCTTTCACATACCTCTCTCCATTAATTCTCCTATTTGACTTTGGAGTTCCTTTGTTTCTTCAGGATTTACCTTGTAAGATGGTTTATTAATAATGGGTGCTCCTGGGATTAGATGCTCAATGCCACAAATAGGTGGTAAACTTGGTGGCAAATCTCAGGAAATACATCCTCAAACCCCTCTAATAAACGCGCTAACCTAAGACTTCTCTCCATAAGTTCTCCCACTTCATTACTTTTCTGCGCACCAAAAGTGTTTCCTTAGGCTTCAGTTTAGTAGGAGGGACTGATTTCACCGGTGGTAATGGCAATAAATCCTTCTTCACTTCATCTTTCTCATAGTATACATATTAGTGACACCATTATGCTTGGATTGTCGATCATACTGCCATGGCATCCCTAGAAGAATATGGCACGCTTCCATGTTCAAGACGTCACACAAAATTTCATCACTATGTATAGGATCCAATTTGAAACCCTACTAGTGCTTGTTTCCTCATGAATGTTCCATGCTCATCCAGTCATCTCACTTGAATGGTCTAGGATGCCTCGTAGACTTCAAACTTAGCTTCTCTACAAGCTCCTTAGAAACAACATTAGTCATGCTCCCTCCATCTATAATCAAATCATACAACTCTCCCTTCACTCTACACTTGGTTTGAAAGATGTCATCCCTTTATTCTGGTTGGTCCACCACTTGTTGCATGTGCATGGCCCTCCTAATGATGAGAGTGCTCTCATTTTCTAGCCTATAGATCTCCGCCTCCTCGTTACTACTCTCCTCATCCATGTTTACATATTGCTCCTCGTCTTCTTCCTCTGTGAAAGGTTGAATGCCTATGGCTTGAATCTCCATGATCGTGAGAGTAGGCGTGGATTTTTAATTCTTTTAATGCCTACACGCGGTGTGAGCGCGTTTATTTGACTACCCCATTGTTAAGGTTTTATTAAAAATATGTTTTTGAAGTCGCCAACAATTCTTTAAAGAAAGAATCATAAACCTAGTTGGATATTGAAACGGAAGGGACATCTTAGGGACTTATCCAATGTAGATTTCTCCATCATGACTCCATAGATGGTCAGGAACCAAAAATTGAGTTCGGGGGTGAGGGTACAATATAGTTAGGAACTATATTGCCCATTGCTGGCCTCTACTAAATACCGATTCACAACAGTTTTTATGCAAAAGAATAATCAAATAACTCTTTAAGGCATCCTAAAAATAATTTGTCTAAGTTGGTTTAGGAAACACATAAAAAGACTATATTTTTAGTGACAAGTTATTATGCAATCAAATTACAAGGTTCCTAACAGGTTGTCCAATTTATCAGAATTAATAAGAACAGTTCTTTAGGTTTTGTTTAGCAATAAATACAAGGTGATAAATATTGCAATCAGGCATGAAAAATAATATGTTCATGAATAAGAAATAAAAATAACAAAAGAAAATAATGCAAGGAGTTAGTATAATATATGCAATACTTACAGCGCAGGAATATATTAATAACCTACATCACGAATAGAATGTCAGTAACTTCAAGAAAGTAATAAAAAATAAATAAAGAAAGCAAATAAAGTTAGTTAATTTATTTAACCCTTAGAAATTATTCCACCGTCCGGGGTCGTTGATTTGTATGGATCTTGGAAAATTGAATTGTTGAACGAACCTTAAAAAAGATTTGTGTTTTGATAATTTGTATTTTGATAATTTGTATTTTGATAATTTGTATTAGGCGTGTGATATGTAGAGGTGATGAGTTGTGCTCACTCCATGATGTTGGGAGTGGGCGTAGGAGTGTGTAGGTTGCAGTAGAGTAGGATGAAGGTTAGATTTTTAATGGAGATGAAAAAGGTAATCAGGTGGTGGAAGAATTAGACGATGAGTGGCGTTGGATGATTTGATGATGATTAGCGTGAGATGATGAATATATGTGGCGATGTGTAGTATAGGGTTGTAGGATATCAGGTAGGGTGAAGGTGAGTGAAGGAATTGTGCGTGAGTGTAGGTACGTAGGAGGTGTCACTAGTGGAAAAAAGCCCATCCGGGCTTACTAATGCGGTTTTGGTCCGCATCAGATGGGCCCGCGGCAGCTCACTAAAAAAAACTGATGCGGTTAAAACCGCATCAGTATAGTGACAATCTGATGCGGTTCAGATTGTGGGTGTTGAAAAATAAAAAAAAGTGGCGCGCGCATTAGGTTTTCACAACAAGCATGAAGCAGCGCTAAAAGAAAGTCAACAATGGCATTTTACTACTAACAACAGACAACAATTTCACAACAATTTTTCATATAAAATATAATCAATAATTTTACATATATATAATATATACAAAATACAGAAAAAAAATATTATACATCAAATTAAAAAATGAAATTGTGTACAAAAAATACAAAAATCTGACAAACTTGTAAAAAAAAAATAAAAACTTACAAAAATATATATAACATATAAACAGAATCTAAAAGAGAAAGAAAAAAAATTGAAAACTAAAATACAAAACTAAAACCATAGATCTATAAAATATATAATAAATTCAAAAAACCTAATTATAAACTAATAATAATACACGAAATCCTAAAAAAAAAAAGCCTATTTACCAACGAAATTACAATTGATGCGAAGAGAGAGATGACAAAGCAATTATTGCTTTCGATGAACGACGAAAACGAACGAAGATGATGAAGAAATTGGTGATTTCGTGCGCGGCGACGAAGCTTAAGAGACGGCGAGTTTTCGAAGCTTAAGAGATGACAAAACCGAGTGTTTTCGACGAACAACGAACGAAATCGGCGAGCTTTCGATGACAACGAACACGAACGAAGTCCGGCGAATTTTCCGAGAGAGAAATGCGGAAAAAGTAAGTGATATTCGTCGTTTCAGAGGAGGGAGGACGGAGGAGGGTTTAGATATTCGTCGATTCAGAGGAGGGAGCGAGGAGGGAGGAAGGAGGAGGGAGGAGGGAGGCTTGGGGGCCTGGAGTGAAGAGAGAGAAATGAGATAAGGGATTTAGGTTAGAAATGAGATGGGTTAGGTTTAAGCAAGTGATGTATGAGATTTGGCCGCGGATATTGGGCTGTTTCATCACTTCATGGACAGATTTTCTGATGCGGTCCAAGAACCGCATCAGATTTTTTAAAAACCGCAGCGGTTTTTTTAATCTGATGCGGTTTTTTGAGGACCGCATCAGATTTTTTTTGCCAACTTTCCCTCTTATTTTTTGGTTGCTTTCTCGGATGCGGTTTTACAAAAACCGCATCTGTTACTAAGTGACATATAAGATTTTTTCCACTAGTGTGTCAGAGAGATTTTGACGGTGAAGCCGAGTGTTTTGTGAGACGAGTGCCGTGAGATTGTTATGAGTAAGTTCTGCCGTGGGTTTTGTTATGAGGGAGGATATATATAAGTTTAGGTAGTTCATTTGCAATAGGTTTTTAAAAGATAATAATAGAGTTCTAAAATATTTTTATTATTAAAAAGATTTTAGAAAATAGTTAGTAAGAGATATTTAAAACCACTTTGGAGAAAATATTATTTTTATAAAAGATATTTTTATTAATAAAACTAATTAATAAAATTAATTAATTCTATTAATTAAATTGGGCTAGAAAAGGGGTTTCATAAAATGGGCTTTCATAAAACTATTTTATAAAAGGTTTTCAAAGATAGGCCTTTAAAAGATTATTAAAAAACGTTTTAGAAAGTAGGTTTAGCAAAACTAGTATAAAAAAGGTTTCGGAAATGGATTAATAAAAAGAGTTAGAAAATGGTTTAGGCTTAAAACATTTTATTTTAGACTCGTTCTTTATTCTTTCCTTGATCCGGACCAATTGGAGCAGGGTATTAGTCATCACAGGGTACTAAATGGGAAGACACGATTATGTCTCTACAGAACCCCCACTTTGACTGAGGTTTGAACAACCGAAAGTCAAAGTATACGTGTCGGGACGAAGAATGATTCTAGATGCTCTGCAATCCAAAATCACTCTTTTACGCCTGTACCTGCAAAACAAGCAAAAGTTTCTTGAACAGACATATGTGAAACATAATTGCAAAGTAATTGTAAATTTGCAAAAATGAAATGATATGTGGAAAAAGGAATCATGAGTTATTCTGGTCCGGCTCATGTCGGGGTAGAGCTATTATGGTCCCGCTCCAGGGTATTGATGATGTGTAGAGCTATTATGGTCCGGCTCACGTCAGGATAGAGCTATTATGGTCCCACTTCAGGGTATTGATGATGTGTAGAGCTATTATGGTCTGGCTCACGTCGGGGTAGAGCTATTATGGTCCCGCTACAAGGTATTGATGATATGTAGAGCGATTATAGTCCGGCTCACGTCGGAGTAGAGCTATTATGGTCCTGTTCTAGGGTATTGATGATTTGTAGAGCTATTATGGTCCGGTTCACGTCGGGGTAGGGCTATTATGGTCCCGCTCCAGGGTAATTGTAGAGCTATTATGGTCCGGCTCACGTCCGGGTAGAGCTATTAAGGTCCCGCTCAGGGTAATGTATAGAGCTATTATGGTCCGGCTCACGACGGTGTAGAGCTATTATGGTCCCACTCCAGGGTAATGTATATGTAGAGCTATTATGGTCCGGTTCACGACGAGATAGAGCTATTATGGTCCCGCTCTAGGGTAATGTGTAGAGCTATTATGGTCTGGCTCACGACTGGACAGAGCTACTATAGTCCCGCTCCAGGGTAATGTGTAGAGCTATTATGGTCCGGCTCACGACATGATAGAGCTATTATGGTCCCGCTCTAGGGTAATGATGATGTGTAGAGTTATTATGGTCCGGCTCACGTCGGGGTTATTATGGTGCCGCTCTATGGTATTGATGATGTGTAGAGCTATTATGGTCCGGCTCACGTCGGGGTAGAGCTATTGTGGTCCTGCTCCAGGGTATTGATGATGTGTAGAGCTATTATGCTCCGGCTCACAACGAGATAGAGCTATTATGGTCCCGCTCCAGGGTAATGTGTAGAGCTATTATGGTCCGGCTCACGACGGGATAGAGCTATTATGGTCCTGCTCCAGGGTAATGTGTAGAGCTATTATGGTCCGACTCACAACGTGATAGAGCTATTATGGTCCCGCTCCACGGTAATGCGTAGAGCTATTATGGTCCGGCTCACGACGTGATAGAGCTATTATGGTCCCGCTCCACGGTAATGTGTAGAGTTATTATGGTCCGGTTCACGACGGGATAGAGCTATTATGGTCCCGCTCCAGGGTAATGATGATGGTCCGCTGACCTAACGATGTGTTTTCCACTATTAATACTCCTGAGTACTTGTTGTCTCTCGAGCAAGATTTGTGTGAAGTATAACATGTTGGAAGAATGGCAAAATTGTATTTTTGTTGCGGATTTGAAAATTCCTTAGTTTGTCGCGCGCGATTTCGTAACGAACATATGAATTCATTTGGAATTGAGCGTGTGGGTTGCACTTGGCTAAGAAGCTCCCAAGCGTGCTGTACAGGACTGTACGCCAGACGCATAGGCCTGCGCTTAGCGCGGGATGTTGCGCTGGACGCAGTGCGATGTCGTAATGAACATTTGAATTCATAAGGAGTTGAGCATGTGGGCTCCACTTGGCTAAGAAGCTCTCCAAGCGCGCTGTACAAGGTTGTGCGCCAGACGTACAGGCCTGCGCTTGGCTTGGTTGCTGCACTGGACGCAGTTTACTGCTTGTGGCACAGCGTTGTCGGTGCTCTGGATGCACTATGTATATAGCACTTGTCTTTTGTTGTTAAATTGTAATGGTCCGCAGACCTTGGCGGAATATAACCCATATAGAGTCGTTCAATGTTGGGTACCTACAAATACAAATAACACATATATACAGACAAACAATTAGGAGACATGCATGTGTCCCGTGATGTGGGTGCTAGTGTATGAATAGGAAAAGACTTGACCTATAAAGAGTGATCTCTAATACCCGAGACTTAAAGGTGCTATCGTGTGTGCATAGATGTGTGTGTGTGTGTGTGTGTGTGTGTGTGTGTGACTCGATGATTGATGCTAGAATCCTATGACTAAGGAGGAAAGATGCAATGCTTGACACAATGTTTGGATGATGCAGATACGTAATGCAAATGTAGAGATATGACACTAATGCGGAGGATATGACACTAATGCAGAGATATGATGCTAATGCAGATGATATGATGCTTTGATCGTTCCATTAGAAGCTCAAATTTTTGTTTAGAAAACTGTTTTTGAAAGAGGAAGCCCCCAAGGATGATCCATGTAAGTTATGTTTGATGTGATATGTGTTGTAGTTGTTACGGCCTAAGTGAGCCCGTAAAACAGTTAGGATCTCGTATGGGTCTAGAGCCCACAACCTTTTGTATGAACTCGTAATGAAATCCTGATCAGGGTACACATGGAGCCTAATGATCTTCTATGCAGCCAATGGATTATATGTTCGATTTGGAATACATTATAGAACGAGCTTTTGTAGCGTTTGAGTTGCATATGCTTCGAAATCTGTATGCCAAGGGCCTAAGTGAGCCCATGAAGTAGGTTCAATCTTGTATCAGTGTGGGTCTTGAAACCCAAGATTTCATGTATGGACTCGTAATGAAGTCCTTATTACGATAGGCCTAGACTTGGAGTCTATGATTTTCTGTGTGGACCAGTGACAAACCCCAGTAAGATGGAGTTGATGGAGTATTCAGCTTGATTGCTTGATTTTGAAGACATCTCGTCACGCTTGGCGGAAGTTTCGACCGAAGATTCCATATAGGGCTCCTAAGGTGAAAAATACAAGAAATGTCAAAGAAAAGAACACTCAAGGGATGAGGCGCGGTCGTAGCGCTGAGTGTTGAAAGGTTATGCTAAGATTGGCTTAGAAGCGATAATGTAGTTCAGAAAAAGGAAGTGATTAGAATAAATGAATCGACTCACGCAATGAGGTAGGCTAATGATGCAGGTTCAAATCCCAGTCTAATTCTAAGGGTAGGGATGAGCATTGAAAATTCATGATTTTTTAGGCGATCGCGCTTTTCTCATGGGCCTAGACGAGCCTTAAAAAAAATAGTTTGAATTAAAATGGCCGTGCCTCAAAAGAGGTTACCTACGTATCCATGATGGAATCAGGCCAATCGTAGCTTTTAGCATTTTAATGGTGGCCGAGCGTTTTGCTTTGGAGCCGTTTGCAATGAATTAAGCATTGTATTAAGCATTGATTTGGAAGAGGTCTTTGGCAAGGGCGGATAGTGATGTAGGTTTTGTTTGGTTTAAAGCGGTCGGACCTTAGGGTGAGGTTTCCTACGTATCTTTAGCAGAATCAGACCATTCGTAGTTCAGGCTGATGAAAGAGAAGATGCCTTGACTTTTGCCTACGTCGCCCTTATGGGTTTTCGACCTAGCGGACTTTGGTTTGTGTTTTGTGGCTTATTGGAATGCAATATGGATGGTTGTCGGTTGTTTATGAGAAGGTTTATTAGAGGTATGATTTGGCTTGTAATGGTCTTTGGTTGTGGAGGTCAAGGCCTTTTGGTGAAAGTTGAAGGTTTGAGTTCAAGGTTGAAGGTTACAACGTTATTGATGGGCTTATTTGCAACACTTCTTCTTTTTTCCTATTTTGCACTTTTTGTATCATTTTTTTTTTTTTTTTTTTTTTTTATTTTTTTGTTTTGATTTTTTTGTTTGTTGCTCCTTTTTACTTGCCCTTTACATTGAATTGTTGTCAAATGTACTTCCCATGAGGTAGGTTAAAGGGAGAGGAGTGTTATGTATGGAGGAATGGTTGTAGTGAAGGGAGGAATGCCTCTTTTATGCCAATTTGTTCATTGCCTTTATTAGAATAGTCATGAGAATTAGAAATTCATTTCTTTTAAGGCGGCAATCGTGATTTCCATTGATGATCATTAGTGCAAGGTTAGAAAATAAATACTCATTTAATATTTGAAAGTTATGAGTACATGCGATAAAAATGGAAATCCTATGTTAGACTAGGTAAAATGAGAGAGATGAAACAAAAAATGAAACCATAGGTCTAGACTCCTACGTCATGGTTGAACGAAAGTTCCTTAAATGATACTTCCTCCGTTCCATAATAAGTGAAACACTTACTATTTTAGAACGTTTCAAAATAAGTGAAACATACCTTAAATGGAAAAAAGAAAGTGACAGAATGACAAGAGTACCCATCACAAACTTGTGTGGATTGTTTTTCTCTCTCCTCCTTTTGATAATGAAAAGGGTATTTTATTACTTTTTGGCTTTTGAAAGTGATGTTTATTAGACCCTACCTTATTTTCTCCCACATAAGAGCTCTTGAACTTCAAACCACCCCCTTTTAATTCGTAGGATGTAGTTGCCTTACTATTCTTCTTATGTCGATCAAACTTCATGGCTAATTTACAAGCCTCATCATAGGTGATATATGGATGCATCTCCACCTTCTCATAGATGTTGTTATTAAGTCCAACAAGAAAACGACCTAATTTTTGCTCCTCCTTTTCCTCAATCTCGCACACAATAGTTAACCTCTCAAAATCCTTAATACATCCCTCCATGGAACCAAAACCTTGCTTCAAAGTAATCCAATTCACGTAAAGGCTTTGTTTAAGTTGGCTGGAACAAACCTCCTCATAAGGTGAGTCTGTAGCTCCGACCGAGATTGGTTTTTTTCCCTCACCATCCCTTCTTCTTTGGCTTGTAATCCATCTAACCATATCGCAGCATGTTTCGTTAGCTTCAACTAATTAGCAATCTCGTGGTTTCCCTATATTCAAAGAAACGTTCAATAGACCTTTCCCACGCTAAGTATATCTTCGGATCTAGGGTGCCATCAATTAAATTAATACTATCTTTTTTTCATGCCCCTATTAACACGCTCACAGTTAGTGTGGCTAGGACTTGTTGCATAGCAGCAAGTTATTGTGACAACAAGTCATAAATCCGTTCTTGATTATTCTCCCCCATGATTATGCAAGATCACACCCAAGAACCTCCAAGAATTACCAGAAACCTAATAAACAAATGCCCCAAAATTGTCCGATAAGAATCTAGTGCAATCTGAGACATTTCTTGAACTCCAAGCAACGTTCTTGACACCTCAAACCCTCCAAAATTACGCCTTAGCTATGATACCAATGGATGTGTCACGGTATGGATCACTCACACACAATTACAAGAAACCGACAATTAAAAAAGAGAAGAACACTAACTCTTAATTTCGGTTAGATAAGAGTTCAAGATTGTGTTTCTTGGATATTAAACTAAGGTTTTTAATTTGATTGTTTGGAGTTCCTAATAAACACTCAAATTCTTCGAATTTAATTGGAAATCTCCCAATTATTTTGGATGAATAACAAGCAAAGCAGAACCATGCAATACTCTTCATAAGATATGTGTTTAGGCTAAAATTCTTGTATATATCATTAACTTGGACGAAAAACATATATGTAGTTTACTAATCATATATCTAGTAATACAAGAAAATAAATATAACAAAGATCTACTTGAATTCCTATCTTGAAGAGATAGAAACTCCCTAGAGTTATGCCTACTCTGGTGCTTAAAACCAAGTAAAAGCTTTCCCAAGTTGGAAAGTAAATCCCTAGAAGCAAAAGATTTTTGACTCAAATATGACTCCCTAATCCAACATGGATTAGAATTACAACTCCACTCCTAACAGAACTAGGAGTACTACTTCCTATTATAATTAGAACTAGAATTGTTTGTTTCCTAATTCTAATCATAACGATGTAATACTCCGTATTTTTCGTAAGTTATTAATTATAATTTTTAAAAGGATTTTAATTATTAAAGAGGTTTATTATTAATTATAAAGGTTTTAAATAGGCTTTTATGATATATTATGGGGTTTTCAAATAAAACCTAGCCTAAATTCTATATTGGGCCTAAGTTTACAAATTATAATCCAAGTAGTTAGTTTTGTAGTTGAAGTATTTCTTAAAAGAAAATCATAAAAGATTTACAAAAAAAAAGGAAAAAGATTTAAAGAAATTTCAAAAAAAAAAAAAGGTTTCTAAAAAGAAAAAGAAAAAAAAATGTTTGTTAGCCATAATCTCACGCGGCTAAGTTGTTAGCGTGTGATAAACTTTGGTTATAAGTTTTCCTTTTTGCTTATCTTTTAGCTATTTTACCTTCTATAGATATGTATTATGGGATAATTTATATCGTTTCCTAATCTTAGTTGGATAATCGTAAATATTAGCTATTTCTTAGCTAGATTAGTTTATCATTTTTCTTAAATTCATCTTTTAGTTTCCTAGTCCTATTCCGATTCTACCTATCCGACTAGTATAAATAGGGGTCTCCACCCATCATATTCTTCACACCAAATTTGAGAAATACATCTCTTTTCTCAAATTTTAACTCTCTCTCCCTCTTAGCCTACCTTTTCTGTCCTCCCTAGTAGTTATTAATTTTAAGGTGCGTGTATATGTAGATCTTTAATAATTATTTTTGCAACCTTAGTATCATGTTTTTTAGGAAAATATTTTGGATTGAAGTCCATGTTTTTATAAGTTTTATTATGAACTACATGTGTTTTGTATGAACATGTTTGAATGTTTATTAATTTTATTATGCACTTGAATTATGTCTTTAGTTCAATATTATTATAAAGGTGATCTTTGAATCTGTATTCATATAATTTACAAGGAGTTTGATATTTAAATGCATGGTTAAATATTTAAAAAGGAGTGTTTTTGAATTATTATTATTTTTCAAAAGTTACCTCTTAAGCAAGTTATTTTATTTATGCCTTTATATGGCTAAATTTATAAGTAGTACTATTCTTTTTAAATTAAGGAGGATTATTTCAGAAGGATTTTTATTAGATATATGATCTTTTATGAACGCAATAATAAAGAGGCAACGACTTGTTATTTATTAGCAAGAACGGTAGCTATTATTATTATTTACCCAGGCAACCGCTTGTTATTTATTAGCAAAAACGGTAGCCATTATATTATATTATTTACCCATGTACTTTTTGTATAAGTCATGTGGACAAGGTAGTTCCCCTCGTCATAGACTCATTAAGGAATACTAAACTTGGGGGTTTGCACACTTTAGGAAAGGTACCTAGGCAAGGAAAATGATTTTTATTAAAGTTATATACTCTATATTATACAAGTATTATCAAGTATATATCCAAGGAAGCCTTTTGAAATTAAATATTTCAAATGTTTAAATAAATAAAGTGTTTAATATTCCGCATATACATGTACTC
This sequence comes from Beta lomatogona, assembly GCA_947646795.1. Taxonomy (NCBI): domain Eukaryota; kingdom Viridiplantae; phylum Streptophyta; class Magnoliopsida; order Caryophyllales; family Amaranthaceae; genus Beta; species Beta lomatogona. Next base: position 4,740,991 of record CANSNZ010000020.1, on the reverse strand, counting down.
AGTATTTTTACTGACACGCTTTTATTTTTGTTTTGTTTTGTTTTATGGCTTTGTCCCTGTGATGACCCTATTTTGGCGAGCAGAATTTACAGGTTGATATGATGCATACTTCATATGGGGGAGCTAGTGAGGAATCATAATTAGTCAAGGAGTTGTTATTTTATTTTTCTTGTTATATAGTTGTACAATAAAGTTTATATTAATAAAGAGAAGTTATTTAAGTTATTTTAGATATTTCCGCTGCATTAGTTTAAAGGTCAGTTGTAGTTAGTATTAAAGCCTTTAACGTTATCACGTGGCGGTAATACTCTCAAGTTTCTCAAGGAGTTTTATATTAAAATAAGTTTTCCAAAAAGAGAGAAATTTGGGGGTGTTACAAAGTAGTATCAGTTTAAAAGCCTAGGGATATGAAACTGGAATCTAAAATTAATGGGTAGACTTAAGGATGGGCATATAGGTTATAGAGTTTCGCATTCTTTTCATATTTATATTAAATATGCATTAAAATCTATTTTATTATTTGAGGAAAAAGGATTGATTTGAATAAGTTGGGTTGGCAATGTTTCTGGCAAGGAAAGGCTTGGGCTCTCACCAACGTTGCGTGTAACCAACTCTTTCCTGGGAAATTCATTGGCCCGACTATTCTTTGTCATGAATCAAGTACTCATTATAAAACATATTTGGAAAAACGAAAGGTTGAAAAAATAATTTTGGCAAGAAAAGTTTTAGCATTTTATGTGCATAAGTAGAATAAGATGATAGACGTATTTTTCGAAAATTTGAAAAAAAAATATTTTTTATAAATTCTGAATCTTTTTCGATTCATTTCAAATTACAGTTCAGATTTATTTTTATTTCAACTATTTTGTCAACGTGTAATTCATATTTTACTTATATATCAATATTTTTTTTTCGAATCATAAAGCTGAATTTTTTTTATGAAGTATTGAAATTTTTATATGAATTGTTTAGTTATTTATTGTTATATTAGCAATATGATTATTATTAATATATTTCAAGGAAGTGTGACTTATTGTCAAGTTAATATGAAAATCTTTGTATTTTTCTTAAGCAAAAGAAAGAGTTTATTGTTTATTATAAGAATTGAGTTATTATTATGTCTTTCATATTATTAAGAAGCTACTTGCAAGTTGTGATATTACTATCTTTTGAGGCATTTTTTTTGGCATAGTTATTTTCTACGAGATGAATTTGATTATTTAACGTCTTATATGACATGTATGCATGTGATCTAATTCATGCAAAGTGATTTATATGTCTATTTTGTTGATTTATAAGTGTTACAAGAACGTATGACTTCAAAGTAAGAATAGTTGACTATTTTAGATTCATTATAGGTGAATACTATTTTGGTTTATTCCTTTGAAGGAAAGAAGTTTAGTTGTTATGTTTTTTTTTTCATATAGACATGAAGAAGACATTACCTTATGTTATGCTAAGAATTGTGAAATTAGTCATTTGAAGTTTTATGAAGTTGGATGATCTTTAATATTTAGTGACATGAGTAAGAAAGGGAAATTTTATGATTTGGGGAAAGTACAAGTAGGAGATCAATGATTTATACTCGTTTGGGTGAATTATCATGATTTAGATAAGTTATATATTTTGTTTATGGATATAGTCAACACCATTTTAGCTATGATATAGATATAACCTTAAAGAGATGACAAAACAAGGAATATTATGAGGACCTTATAGGTATATGAGATACCATATATGAAGCTGGGTTTAATCAAGGAATTTTCCCCTATGCTGAATCGCAAATATTTAAAAGGAGTTATCGTTGTTATAGTGAAGCAAAGAAAGTATGAAGTAAGACCATATTTGAAACTTTAGCAGGTTCCTCTAGATCATTTTTGTTTTAAAAGGTGAAGTAAGATACTAGAATTCTCTAAATGTATTTTAAGTTGATTTTGGAGATTATTAAGTGTCAAGAGAAGTATTATTTTTGGGAGTAGTCTTAAACTCTGGCTTGATGTTTGTTACAACGAGTTATAGAGGATTGGGTATATTAATTATTAAAAGAGCTAAGTGTCTCTAAGTCTCTAATAGTGGAAAAAAATATACTTTTGGGAAAAAAATCAAGAGCTTAATAAAGGAGAAAAGGGAAGAAAATTAGTCAATCAAGGTAATTGGTTTTGGAAATAGTAGTTGTATTTTTGTCTAATGGATTTAAGCATTGAGTATATATTATGTGAAGGAGTTAATTTTATTGAAATGGAGATTATATCAATTTGGAGACAAAATTGTTTATTTATTGTTTAAAGTCCTAGTGGACTACTGTCTATGTTGAGAGAATATTGATTATAGTACTATAAGTAAAATTTGAAGATGAATTTCGAGGAGTTTTAGTTTTGAGTACCTAAGTAAGGATGACTATTTTCTTCAAGTATATGATGTGTTGTTATACTTACAAGTGTTGCTTATGAATGATGAAATGATTTGATTTGTAATAAATTAGGATTAGGAGTTATATTTTTTTTTAGTCATTGTGAGTTCTTCATGAGTTTTTGAAGCTTTTTAAGGAGAAAGCAAGTCTATTTTTTTTATTTAAATAAAGACGTTTTCGAGTAAAACTTGCGAAGGGTTTTATAAAATTCTTTTGTTCTCATTATATTATAGCATTTTCATAACATTTTAGTATTTCCCTCAAATATTTTTCCCACAACACTTGTCTTTAGTGTTAAGTTGAAATTCTTTATTATTCTAGAATTTGGAAAATTTTCCTACTCATATTTTATAAAACTTTTTAGTTTGTCATAAACTATACCCTTTTGGACTTATTTAAATATTTTCTTTATTATGTTGATTTATTATTGAAGGCAAATACTTCTATTATTATTACCTTAAAAAAGAGGTTAATTTTCAAAGCTCAAAAGATATTTTTTCGAAGGTATAATCTATCTAGTGATTTTTGTTATTCTTAGTCAACTAGTGATTCTTATACTGTTTGTATTACAAAGTTGGTGAAAAAATATTTTAGTCAAGTTTTAAGTCTTAGCGAGTTACGGGGGTGTAACTCCTTTTAAGGGGGATAGAATGCGATAGAGTTTCGCGCGTTTGACCTTAGAACGTTATTTTTGACCTAATTTTGACTTGTTTCATGAGTTATTAAGCGAGCCAGCTTACTTTAATAGAAAGAATTTGGTATATGTAAATTAATTGCTATATTTCTTACTTGCTTGCTTCAAGTTTCGAGGACGAAACTTCTTTTAAGGGGGTAGTCTGTAATACTCCTTATTTTTCGTAAGTTATTAATTATAATTTTTAAAAGGATTTTAATTATTAAAGAGGTTTATTATTAATTATAAAGGTTTTAAATAGGCTTTTATGATATATTATGGGGTTTTCAAATAAATTCTAGCCCAAATTCTATATTGGGCCTAAGTTTACAAATTATAATCCAAGTAGTTAGTTTAGTAGTTGAAGTATTTCTTAAAAGAAAATCATAAAAGATTTACAAAAAAAAAAGGAAAAAGATTTAAAGAAATTTCAAAAAAAAAAAAAAAAGGTTTCTAAAAAGGAAAAAAAAAAAAAATGTTTGTTAGCCATAATCTCACGCGGCTAAGTTGTTAGCGTGTGATAAACTTTGGTTATAAGTTTTCCTTTTTGCTTATCTTTTAGTTATTTTACCTTCTATAGTTATGTATTATGGGATAATTTATATCGTTTCCTAATCTTAGTTGGATAATCGTAAATATTAGCTATTTTTTAGCTAGATTAGTTTATCATTTTTCTTAAATTCATCTTTTAGTTTCCTATTCCTATTCCGATTCTACTTATCCGACTAGTATAAATAGGGGTCTCCACCCATCATATTCTTCACACCAAATTTGAGAAATACATCTCTTTTCTCAAATTTTAACTCTCTCTCCCTCTTAGCCTACCTTTTCTGTTCTCCCTAGTAGTTATTAATTTTAAGATATATAGATCTTTAATAATTATTTTTGCAACCTTAGTATCATGTTTTTTAGGAAAATATTTTGGATTGAAGTCCATGTTTTTATAAGTTTTATTATGAACTACATGTGTTTTGTATGAACATGTTTGAATGTTTATTAATTTTATTATGCACTTGAATTATGTCTTTAGTTCAATATTATTATAAAGTTGATCTTTGAATCTGTATTCATATAATTTACAAGGAGTTTGATATTTAAATGCATGGTTAAATATTTAAAAAGGAGTGTTTTTGAATTATTATTATTTTTCAAAAGTTACCTCTTAAGCAAGTTATTTTATTTATGCCTTTATATGGCTAAATTTATAAGTAGTACTATTCTTTTTAAATTAAGGAGGATTATTTCAGAAGGATTTTTATTAGATATATGATCTTTTATGAACGCAATAATAAAGAGGCAACGACTTGTTATTTATTAGCAAGAACGGTAGCTATTATTATTATTTACCCAGGCAACGGCTTGTTATTTATTAGCAAGAACGATAGCCATTATATTATATTATTTACCCATGTACTTTTTGTATAAGTCATGTGCAAGGTAGTTCCCCTCGTCATAGACTCATTAAGGAATACTAAACTTGGGGGTTTGCACACTTTAGGAAAGGTACCTAGGCAAGGAAAATGATTTTTATTAAAGTTATATACTCTATATTATACAAGTATTATCAAGTATATATCCAAGGAAGCCTTTTGAAAATTAAATATTTCAAATGTTTAATTAAATAAAGTGTTTAATATTCCGCATATACATGTACTCAGTATTTTTACTGACACGCTTTTATTTTTGTTTTGTTTTGTTTTATGGCTTTGTCCCTGTGATGACCCTATTTTGGCGAGCAGAATTTACAGGTTGATATGATGCATACTTCATATGGGGGAGCTAGTGAGGACTCATAATTAGTCAAGGAGTTGTTATTTTATTTTTCTTGTTATATAGTTGTACAATAAAGTTTATATTAATAAAGAGAAGTTATTTAAGTTATTTTAGATATTTCCGCTGCATTAGTTTAAAGTTCAGTTGTAGTTAGTATTAAAGCCTTTAACGTTATCACGTGGCGGTAATACTCTCAAGTTTATCAAGGAGTTTTATATTAAAATATGTTTTTAGAAAGAGAGAAATTTGGGGGTGTTACAAACGAAGACCCCACGAGATTACCATGCACATATTCTTCTCTTCTAGGCTTGGTCCATGGGCCTCACTGAATCTCCCCTTGTACTTTTCCATATCCCTAAGCAATAGAACTTCATGAGAACTAGTAGTTGATGTGCCACTTGATCTTGTATCAGACTCTATGGGTTAGAGTAGCTATGGATCATAGTGTTCTCAGGTAGAAATCAGTTCCAATGTTTTTAGATTGGGCATAGACCGACTTAAGTTTAAATAAGGGAAAATTTACCTTAAGCTCCTAACCAGGGGTGTTAGTGAGCCTAACTAGCTCGAAAACTATTCGAGCTTAGCTCGAATTTTTCTAGAGCCAAGCATAGCAAAGTTCGATTCGAAGAGCTCATGAACAGGCTCGAAATATGTTTTAGCTATTTTGTTTTCCATATTACATAAATTAAATGAAAATTTATACTTAAATTGTGCACAATACTTGTGAAAGACTCAAAGTAAGAAGTCCTAACCTATTTATAGGATATACTTCATCCGTTCTGAAATAAGTGAAACATTTCTCTCTTTTATGTGAGAGCTTTTTGAGATATGTGTTTCACTTATTTTAGAACAGAGGAAGTATGTAATATAAATTTTTTTTAACTCAAGTTGAGTTTTAAGGAAAATTGAATTAGAAAACTTAAGCTCGAGACTGGGCTCGAGTTCGAGTAAAAGTATTACGAGCCGAGCCAAGCCGAGCCCAAGATCTGTCTCGGTTTGGCTTATTAACACCCCTACTCCTAACCATAGAACACTAACACAAATAAACTATTGTTATTCGATATCTAGTCATTTCTCACACTTTCACTCATCATATAGTATAATAGCCAAGCTTATATATATTCAGTCATCATATTCTTATTAACAACTTAATGTGTGCATCTAAGAAACTTTGCATTATGATAGAACTAGGATGCTTTGCGTCGCCACTCGCACTTTTATTTGTATTGACATCCCTAGGGGTGTTAATGAGCCTAGCTGGCTTGCAAACTATTCAAGTCGAGCATAGCAAAGTTCGATTCGATAAATTCGTGAGCATGCTCGAAATATGTTTTATCTGTATTATTTTTCATATTATAGAAAATAAATAAAAAGGTATACTTAAATTGTGCAAAATACTTGTGAAAAACTCAAAGTAAGTAGTCTAAAACTATTTATAGAATATATGTAATATAATATTTTTAGGGTTTTTCTACGTAATGCCTTTGTGCTTTACGAAATTCTATGTTGTACCAGGCCTTTTTGAACTCTCCACATTGTACCCCTAAACTTTCTAAACGTCACACAAAATACCCTTATTACCAATAGAAAATCCTACTGCAAACCTCACTTAGCCTGTAATCTATCAGATCATATCCCAAACCTCAGTCAACCAACAAGGCTAAAAAATCCTACTATATCCCCACAGGGTAAGAAAGTCCCAAAAACTACTGTTTGATATCGTGTATAAGGGTATTCTGGGTAACGTTCAGAAAGTTTAGGGGTACAACATAGAAATTTCAAAAACATCGGGTACAACATAGTATTTCATAAAACACAGGGGCACTACGTAGAAAAACCCATATTTTTAACTCAAGTTTTTAAGGCAAATTCAACTAGAAAATTTAAGCTCGAGACTCGGCTCGAGTTCGAGTAAAGGTGTTACGAGCCGAGCCGAGACTCGGTCTCAGTTCGGCGGGTTAACAACCCTAACTATGCTAATTTCCATGTGTTAGTTTAATATTTTTGCACGTTATTTACATATCAGAAAAGTGATATTAAGTTATTTTGGTCATTGGACAAAACCCCTAAATCAAACTAACTAACCACTAACCTAAGTATAATGGCAAGCAAGAGTCATTCTTCCACAAGGACTAAGGGTAATCACCGAAAATGTTAATTATAATAAGCTAGGCTAAGACATAGTTAAGAGATTTTTCAATTATCAACTAATAACTATTAAGTAAAAGGAACTAGGGTAGGGGAATTCACCAATTATTTCATTCATGAAAATAATTAGGCAAATAAGGGGGTAGTCTAAAGAGAATGAATCAAAGGGGTCATCTAACAAATCCTTTAATACTCTTTCAAGCTAAAGAGGGTTACTCAAATTAGAGATTATGTCGTATTTTCATGCAACAAACCCCCAACTCAAGAGTATGAATAACAAGATGACTAAATATATCCATTAACTAAAACCCCTATTTTCATGCAAGTTTAGTTACATGAACAGATAGGGAGTCAACTCTTCAATTTCATCTTTCAATCCTTCATGGAAGTGACTAATAATTAAGTTTCCATGGAGGCCAACCAAAGAAACCAACAATAAAGCTCCTATTGTTCATTTAATTTCATTTTCTAAAAGAACCCCAAATATGATCCAAAGGCTCATGATATCATTAATGGCTTCATCCCCTCCCAAGCAAAATAACTACTCACAAGTCATAACAAATTGTAAATGAAATAAGCAACAACAACTAAAAACATGAAATCAAACACTAATCTAGGATGAACAAGTAAATAGAGTGAAAATGACATGCAAATATGTAAATAAAGCAACAATATGAGAGAGAGTAAGAAATTCTCATTAAAGTTGCAAGAAGCCTCCAAATCTTTAAGTTTCCTTCTTATATTCTTCAAATTCTAAACCTTTCAACAAGTTTCTCTCACTTCTCTCTCTAGAAGATGAGAGTTTCTCTCTTTAAAAACCCTAAGTAAAACCTCTAACTAAGCTTAGAGGCTAGCCCTCCTTCCTCCCCTTCAAAAGTAAGGGATTCGTCTTTTAAAAGATTTAAACATTACATCATTAAACGGGTCGAAAAACAGGGATTTCCGCAGAATTCAAACGGAGCAGGCGCTCCATATAGTTTGGAGCTCCCGCTCCAGAGTGACTTCGAAGAGCCATATCTCTTTCATTTTCATAGTAATTGGGATTGTGACCACTCGTTGTAAATCTATTGAGCCAAACTTTCATCTCCAACTTGAATCATTAAAAAATATTTTGTGAGCTGAAAGTTATGACCCTTTGAATATGGCTCATGTGCACAAATCTTTCCAAAAGCTCTTATTTTGCCAAAATCGCTCCACTCTATGGTTGGTGTGTGGTATGGAGGCCTCTAAGGTTGATCCTACATCATCAAATACAAATAAGCATTACCAAACCCTATATAAATAGCCAAAATAACTAATATTCTCAAATAAGCTACAAAAAAACTCAATTACTCTAAATTAACAAAAATAAGCTAGAAAATGATAAATGAATAGGAAAATTGACTATAAACATGAGGAAAATAGGGTATTTGAGTGATATAAATATCACTCATCAAAAAGAAAGTGATAAAATTTTGGAAAATTAGAAGTTTGGACTCTAGATCCTACGTCGACCTGCTGGACCAAGGGTATTAGTGTCAAAACAGGTTATCGAACGGGGCTTGGGTTGACCTACGCTGAACCACAACATGTCATCTTTATGCATCCAATACCATGGGGTCAGGTGCCAGACAGGTTTGGTTCATCTGGATCGGTCACATTTGAATCATTGAATTGTCAGGTGCCAGACAAGTCTGGATCGGCCCATTTACAAGTCGATCTATTTTCGGGTTCAAGCACCCATGGACAGGTTTTAGCCGGGTTTGCGTGGGTCGGATTGGGTTTCTTGTGCACTTGGGTCGAGTCAAGTTCGCTCGGAATGAATCGCTTATGACCTTGGTCAATCATTGCGAAGCATCATCCATTCGCTGTTGATCATCAATTTGGTTTCGATTAAACTTCGTATCGGGTCATCTTTTTATATCATGTTGCAATCTTCTTTTTCAACTAGTTATCACTTATAAAATAGTTTTAAGATCGAGTTAATTAATATACATTGAATACTAGAAAGGTATGATCAATTGCAATTTTGATTTTGTAATGGATTTTGTAAATGAATCATATTATTAAAAGTATTAAGATCGACATATATGTACATACATGAGTGTGCGAGAAATATATAGATGATAACAAAAAACTAATAAATATACTATATAGTTACTACCATGATGTTTAGTATATTCTTTTAGTCAAATGCGTACGTGTTTGGACTCTGTCTAAAACCACTCTAATACTCTGTTGATTAGAAATGAGTATAATATTTATTGATATGTTCTAATATTATAACAAATGACAATAATAATGAGTATACACTCAATTACTGAATTACCAGGTTTATATAAATGATTCTATTATTATAAGCATTATAATCAATATATAATTTTGTGAATAGCGATGATGATATTGATAATGATAACAATAATAATAAACATAGCGATGATAATAATTATAATACAAATAATAAAAATAATAGTAACAATGATAAGAGTAACAACAATAATACAATTCTTAATTGTAATAGTAACAATGCTAACAATAGCAATGATAATCATAAACAAAACGATGATACATATTAATGATCAATCACCAAATAAGTCAAATCAACTTGCTAAGTTTTTACTAAATCTAACAATTAACAAATATAAGTCAATAAATTAACAAGTACTAGATAGTAACTTAACCATATGGTAACTTAGCATTTAGTCAGTTACTCACTTAGACTTATACTAACTCAGTACTCCCTCTGTTTTTTTTTTTATCTTTCTCACTTAGAATCTTGACACTATTCATGCTTAGAGAGAATCTTCTTAATTTTTCTCAATTTATAAGAAAAAATATAGTCATGTGGGGTCTTGTTTGATTCGTCTCAATTAGTACATTATTAATATTCAATCGTTGTAATTTTTACTAATATATAATGAAAGATATTTTAGTTCAAAGATGTACATTGGGGGACGCGCACAGGAAAGTGAGAATGATAAAAAAAAACAGAGGGAGTAACTCACTAACTTGTTACTTGTTAACTACTATTAAATACATAAATATTAATTAACAGATAACTGATAAATTGATAAGCCATTAAGTCCTAAATCCTAATATAAGATCATTTAAGTTGATCGTCTTTAAGTTGAATTCAGTAAGAACCTCAAATCATCTAATCGAATTGAAAAAAAGTTGTTACTAGATAAGTTAATGAATGCATCAATACAGATTCTAAGCTAATTCAAGAATATAATATACTATTTTAGTTAATCGTCTTCATGTCAAATGCGTTTCGAAACTAAAAACATGTATTTGGATTAAAACAAGTTGTTATCAGACGAGATCAATAAATGTATAATTGTAAGTTGATAATCTAATTCAATGTAACACTACATATAAGTTCACTTAAATAAATTTAATCATACTATTACTTAATTGAGTGATAAACTAATAGTTGTATAAGTAACGCTATAAGGAGTCTAATTAAAATTTAGAAACTCAATTGACAACTCTAATTAAATAACAACAACAACAACAACAACAACAACAACAAAAATAATATAATGGTTATATTATGTTAATTAATAAATGATAGTTATACATAAATACTAATTGTTGAGCCAATATCGTTTGGTTGATGACAAACTAAAGTAATGATGTGGATCTCAAAACCCCTTTGATGAAGCTTTAAAAACCACGAGAATCTTTAGAAAAAGATCGGATCTTGTGGGCTTTCTTGAGCACTAGAATCAAAGTAATCTGATTTTTCGTAACACTGATGAACAATCTGGAAATATTTTTGTGTTTTATGATTATTGATGCACGAAAATATAAAGGATAGATTGATCCTTGAAGTCTCGGTTCAAGGTTGGAAAGTTGTGGTCTCGGCAAAATCTCCTCTCAAAGTCTCGGTTTGAGTTTTTGTGGTTCGCTAACACACGAAAGTCTCTTCAAGAGCACTCTTAATAAACTTCAAAACAAATCTCCCTTTTTATTAACGAAAGCACAGCCTTATATAGGCGTGTAACAATAAACCCTAATCATACTAGAACTCGGAAACTAAAAACAAGATAATAATGAAATAACAAAGTCCTAACCAAGTAGAACAAGCTCAACTTGACGCCTAGGGCTGCACACAAACCGGTCCGGACAGGAATTTGGACCGGACCGGACCGGTCCTAAGAAACCGGTCCGGTCCACGGTCCAAGGTAAAAGTGAATTCCGGGTAACCGGTCCGGTCTGGGTTAAACCCGGTGGAAACCGGTCCGGACCGGTTGACCCGGGTTTTTTTTAAAAAAAATCGCAATTTCCTAAAGAAAGTTAAGTGCAGCCGCACAACTAAACCCTAGAACAAACACACACTCTCTCTCTTTTGTTGTCTTCTCCAAGAGACCAAGACTCCAACGTTTTTCCGCACACCATCTTGATTCTTGACATCTTCGACGCTTCTCAATGCTAACACAGCCACACAGGAGTGCTTTCTCTTCATCTCTTCGTTCTCTATAGTCTCAAACAACTGTAAGTTAATAATTCTCTTCTTTTTTTTTCGTTTTTTCGTCAGTTTCATGTCTTGTTTTTTCAATTAAATTTCTGTTTTTTTTTGTTCTGATTTCGTTTTTTATTTCTATTTGAATATATGTTTTGAAAATTTATCTCTGCCTAAATCTTATGTTTACGTGTGTATAAATGTGTGATGATCTTAATTATAGTTTATCCAAAGAAAAATATAATGAGGTGTGTTTTGGTTTGTTTAATTAGTGGGTTTGTGTTGATTACTGTGTTGAAAATATAGTTTATGGCATGGATTGTTTTTCAGGCTGTCGTTCATCCTCAGTAGTCTGTTTCCTTATTGATGTCAACATTCTTTGGTAGATACAGTCGACTCGAATGTAAATCTGTAGTTTAGTAGCAAATGGGCAAGATTTGAAATGTATAGTTGAGTGCCAAAACACAAGGTTTGTCTAAATTCATAAGTTCATTAATTTTTGTGGGCATTGGGCAAGTTGAGATGTAGGTAATTCGTCTCAAATAATGTTAATCAGATTCGTCTCAAATATGTAGGTAATTCGTATTGATTATGATTTATGTTTTTTTTTTTGTATTGAATCTGATTTTGTATTGAATATGATTTCTGTTTTTTATTTTGTATTGAATGAATTCTGTTTTTATTTTGTGTATCAAATAAGTTGTGGTTAAACTTTTTTGTATTGAATAAGTTGTGCATAATGAATTATGTTTTGTGTAATGTTTGTATAAATTTTCTGCCCATTTAGAGAGACAAACAAGTAGTTACTAGGGCAGTAGGGCTGCACACAATTAGTGGAGGATTTGTTGTGTCAATAATATTGCTCATCATTATACCATATAAAAAAGTTAGATGTTCTGCTGCTTTTGAGTCCATTGGCTAGTGTAGTTGCTCAATTTATGTTGAAGATGTTGCTCAAAGTTAAGCAATTGACCTCATCTACATTATATGACAGAGGGTCTGACAAACAAGTAGGCAATACGGAAGCCCCGGATTCATTTTCTTGCAATGTAAGTTGCTATGTTTACGTATAATGTTTTTGGCCTTGCATTTAATTTATTTCTTTATTGTAATATTGTTGTATATGTTATAATTTCCTATCTAATTTTGCAGATGGAGAGCTCCCGATCCAAAAGGCCGGTCTACTCTTCTGATCAAACAGCAACCACACTTTCCGATGCTGCCAGTCGAACAGACCTTACAGAGTTGCGCAAGACATTGCCTCCAGAGAAGATACTTAGGGAAGGACGCAAGTATTTGGTTAGGAAAAACAAAAGAACAGCAGCATATTGGGAGTTCTACATTGAGTACTTGGATGATGAAGGAAAACTTCGAGCCGAATGTAAGTTTTGTGATAAAACTTTTGCTGCTGATGGTAATGTTAATGGGTCAAAAAATGTGAAGTATCATGCTGAAAAATGTCTTGGAAATCCTGCTAACAAAGATAAAGACAAGGGGGGAGGGAAGCAAACTGAATTATTTTTTCAACAAGGGGACAAAGAATGTGATGACGGAAAACTAAAGTATGGTAATGTTAATGTAAAGGATGTTAGGGAAGCTGTGATTCGTATGATCATTATTGATGAGCTTCCATTTAGACATGTGGAGAATGTTGGCTTTAGGGAGATGATGCAAGTTGCTTGTCCTAAATTTCACATCCCCTCTCGTATGACTGTTGCTCGTGATTGTTTACAACTTTATTACACTGAAAAGGAAATTTTAAAAGAATCTATTAAGAAGTGTCAAAGAATTTGTGTGACAACTGATACTTGGACATCAATTCAAAGAATCAACTATATGTGTCTCATTGCTCACTTTATTGATAGTGATTGGAAATTGAATAAAAAGATAATAAATTTTTGTCCAATTTCTAGTCACAAAGGTGAAGCTATTGGGAAAGCTGTTGAGGCATGTTTGGAATCATGGGGTATTGAGGATAAACTTTTAACTGTCACGGTTGACAATGCTAGTTCTAATGATGTTGCTTGTTTGCACTTGAGAAGAATGGTTCAAAGAACTGGTTGTATTAGTGATGGAAAATTTCTGCATATTAGATGCATTACTCATATAATTAATCTCATTGTTTGGGACGGCATTAAGGAACATGTTGTGTCTATTGATAGAGTTAGAAATGCTGTGAAGTATGTTAAAAATTCTCTTGCAAGAATAGCTAGATTCAAAGATCTTACTCAAAAGGCTAATATAGATAATAAGTCTTCTTTGTCCTTTGATGTTCCTACTCGTTGGAATTCAACATACACTATGTTAGATACAGCTTTGAAATTTCAGCGTGTATTTAGTGGGATATCTCTTCCTGATGGTGATGGTTTGAATGAAAATGAAAAACCCCCTGATTTTGATGATTGGAAAAAAGTGGAAAGGTTGGTTGTGTTTTTGAGAGAATTTTACCTTCTGACTCGTCGTATATCTGGTTCACATTATGTGACAAGTAACAAAGGTTTGTTTGAGATTGCGGCAATGTATGACATGTTAAATAAATGGGAGAAAAATGTTGATTTGGATTTTCAAGCTATGGCGATTTCTATGAAAAGAAAGTTTGATAAGTATTGGGGGAATGTTGAGAAAATGAATATGTTCATATATCTTGTTGTGATTCTTGATCCTCATTCTAAATTATTGGTTGTTGAATTAACACTTAGTGACATGTATGGAAAAGAAAAAGGGATGCAACTTGCTAATTATGTGAAAGTTTTTGCATATTCGTTGTTTGATGAGTATCGAAATATGTATTCTTCTTCTGCTTCTCAATGTGCACAAAGTGGAGATTCTATGTCATTGGATTTAGAGGAGGATGGTACCATTGGCGGTGGTGTTGATTACATGAAAAGTATTAAGGATAGAGCTAAAAGATTGAAAGGATTGGGAGGATATGTGAGGAGTGAATTTGAGAGGTACTTAAATGAACAACTAGGAGCGGAGGAAGAGGATATGGATGCTTTATCTTGGTGGGGTAGTAATGGTCATCGTTATCCCATTGTATCACGTATGGCACGTGACATATTAGCTATTCCATTGTCCACCGTTGCATCGGAATCCGCTTTTAGTGCGGGAGGTCGTCATCTCGATCCATTTAGGAGTTCTTTGACTCCTAAGGTAATATCTTTCACTCACTTATACTTTGTATTTATAAAAAAAAGTTCATTTGTGTCAACATAAAATCATTTTGATGTTTTGTTTTCATATTCATATTAGACGGTTCAAGCTTTGATTTGTACACAAGATTGGCTTAGATCAAGATCAAAAGGAGTTCTGGTAGTTGAGGTGGAAGAAAATGTCAAAGAGTTAGAAGAAATCGAGAAAGGTATTGCTTTATTTATAAAGAATTTTACTTTCAATTTTGTATGACTAATATTGATTTTAATGTTGTTTTTTACTAAGAGATTTTTTTTTATGAATAGATGTTCAAGGTATTGAATTGGACGATGAAGTGATCTTTGTGGACACCTTGTTTTGATCTAGTGGAGAATAAAGCAAGGAAGGATATCTATGTATAAATGTATTAGAGTTCGTTTATTATCATCTAAACTTGGACTAAGTTTTTAAAGTTCTAATAGTTTTTAAAGTTGTAATATGTGAAATTGTTTCTTGTAGCTTGTGATTTGTAACTTGTAATTTGGGTTATGGTCTGTGGAGTTGTAGTTTGTGAGCTACATGTTTATGTAAAGATCTAATGGTTTCAAGATTTTTACTCTACAAAGCTACTGGAATTTCGGAAGGTAGAATGCTTGCAAAAAATTTTTTTTTTTGAATAAGGAAAAAGCACCTAAAAACAAAACAGGTCCAGACCTGGACCGGACCGGGAAAAACAGGTCCGATCCGGTCTGGACCGGAATCATAACCGGTCTGGTCCAGGTCCGAGAAAACGGACTAAACCGGTCCACCGGTCCAGCCGGGTCCGGTCCGGTCTTGGACCGGTGTGCAGCCCTATTGACGCCTACTAACTAGAGTCCTATTAAATATATAACTCTACTCCAATTAGAACCCTAATCCAACTAGGATTTGGACTTCTAACTCAACTAGAATTACAAACCAACTAAACTTTAAGACTCCTAACAGAACTAGGAGTTCTAATCCTACTATAATTAGGATTTCAAGAGTCCTATTCCTACTAGAATTAGGAAAAACAAACAAATGCTAACATGTCTAGAATTTGTTCTAGGAGAGCCATCCAATCCACATCAAGTAATAACTAATAAGGTTTATAAGTTTTAGGTGTGCAAGGCTCATGAATTAATAATGGTACTTTATAAATATAATAAGTGAAGTTCCTGAGTTGGAACTCCAAGAGAAGAATGAAGTTCTTACATTGGAACTCCAAGAGAAGAAGAGCTTAGTTACATAAGGGTGTAATTAGGTTTCTTAGGTAAGAAACAAAGATCATTATAAGGTAATGAATTGGAACTATGGAGTTGTTCCTTTGAATAAAGAAACTGTTCCTTTGGAACTATGTTAGTGGAAATGGTATAGGAAACATGTGCCTAAAACTGATGAACTGGCACTAATGAGTTAAGTTAAAGGAACTAACGAATTAAAAGGAACTAGACATATGTTAAATGGTGCAACGGTTAATTTGTGTCGATTGAGTAATTAAAGCCTAGAAAATAGGAAACCAATTTTTGTTTGTTAAAAATATGATTTTAAGGAAAATATTTTTAAAGGAAAGATTTTATCTTTATTAGAAATAAAACCCTTATCAATTTTAGAGAAAAATATTAAAAAATATCTAATTTTTATAAAAGAATTTTATTTTAGTTTTATTAATAAAAATATTTTCAATTAAATCATATTTATATTTATTGAACAAGTAGTTGCTAATATTAAGGAAGCAATATTAATTAGGGGTGTTTATTATATAGTACCCGACTTTTCGGGTAGTAAAAAAGTCGCCCCATGGCCCGACCCGGAAAAACCGGGTACCCGCTTTTTGCGGGTCGGGTGCGGGTACGGGTACCCAGATTCATTTTCTTAAATGATGTTCTAACTCCTAGTAACATCAAACTACAAATAATTTCATCAAGAATTTTGAAATCAAAACTACTGTACTTAAAACTAATACAATTTAGTACAATAAATAAATCAACAGATGCAAAAAAAGTTAGATAAAACTAATATCGCCATCAGTAATACATCATAAAATCAAATCAATCCGATTATCTCAATTCTTTAGTACAATGTCAACAAATTTATAATCGTTCAACAACAATAATTGACAAAACAATTTATGATTCCAATTGATGACACGGAAAAAAAAAAAAAAAGTGATTGCCGGTTTGAGATGAAGCAGACCAGCAGTTTGCAGACATAGTAATACCTGCTTTGGTCATATTGTTGAGTTTGTGATGAAGTTGATTGAAATGTTCTTGGTGGAAGGTAGTTGCGATATATTCTTGGTGGAATTAAGTAACTATCAATGATTATAATTGTAGGTGGGAGAAGATAACAAGAGAAGGAGCGAGAGTTGGCAGGAGAGTGATAAAAGGAAACCCATAAACTAATTAAACCCATAAACCTATATACTTGCATAAGTTGCATGTCTAGCAGCAGAAGCTTCCAGGCCACCCAAAAAAAAGCTAACGGGTTTTCGCCTTTCGGGTACCCGATAGTTACATAAGTCGGCCCATGATCCGACCTGACTTATCCCGGGCTGGGCACCCGACCCGGCAGCTTTGAAAATGTGAAACAAATACCGGAAAAAAATAACCAGGTCATCGGGTCGGCGAGTCGAGTCAACCGGGTTGGGTGCTTTTGAACACCCCTAGTTTTAATCCTCTAACACACGTTCAATAAGATCGTGGTGTTCATGGGCAATTAATGGAACGTGTTCCTTAAGTTGAGGAGCATCATGGGAAAATGTTTTTACCACTAACACATGATTTTATCCCACGTTCTATCTAATCACTGCTATAAATACTTATGTCTAATTAAGTTCCAATGCGTGTTTGACAAAGTGATAATTAATCTACAAAGGTATTAATTTGAGTATCACGCTTATTGAGTCACACCAAAGTTCAAAGTTCAAAGTTCAAAGTTCCAAGTTTCATTACCATATGAGTTCATTGTTTCATTAGTACTTTATCATTCTACTATTCTGTATTTCGAGTTGAGAAAAGAGTTGAGAAGAACTCTTATAGTTTGAGTTTGGGGAAGGGGTTTGATTGAACTCCTGTAAAGTGTGAGGCTTTGAGTGAAGCAAAGAAAGATAAAGAAACTTCGAGTGAATTTCGAGAGGAACAACAGTTAGAGGGAACTGTTGTTGGGACTTGAGTTTGTAGAGGAACTCAAGGAGTGGCCCGAGAGATAATAGGTTTGTAACAAAGTTATTTTGGCCTATTATAGTGAAAGAGTTGAGTTCAAAATCCTTAGTGGTCGAGGTTGTTTCTTCTTGTTGGGCCCAAGAAGTTTTTCCAAGAAGTTTTTCCTCGTAAAATCTCTTGTGTCTTTCTCTTGTTCCTTTCATTATTTTATAATTCCGCAAAAAGTTACGTTCATTTCCCTTACATACAATTCACTAGTGTTCCTATAGAAATAACACTAATCATAATCATTTCAATAGGCTTAACAAAAATTTCAAATTATAATAAAATAATTTACTAAATACTAAAGTTAGTAAGTTACAAAACCAAGACAACAATTAATAAGATTATATAAGAAAATAAGATCACCAATCATGTGCTAGGTCGTCATCAATCCATGTGCTAGGTCATTCTATTTTCCTATGGGCCAAAGAATAATATCATGGATCATGAATTAGAAATCTTGATTTGAGAAAGATCAAAATTTAACTGTTAATTGAGTTTTGAAACAAAAAAGAGGGAAAAAGATGGGATATGATCTCATCCATTGATGTTTTCGATCCAATAGATGAGATTAAATTTAGAAACCCTAACATGGTTAGGGTATAAAAGAGGTGTTTTTGTCTCCCCCTGCATCTTCTCATCCAGCCGTTCGAAAAGAGTTATAGAAACCGTAAGTCCCAAACTTGTCGCCCTTTCTTCTCCATCCCTCTATCTCTCCTTCTATGCTCTTTCCTTCGCCTCCTCTATCTGGATTGATGGCTCCCTTGGTCAACTGAAAAAAGAGGGGATTTTTTCATGAGGATTTCAACGGGTTTTGGTGACCGTACACTTCAGCGCGTGGAGTCACACCGCGGAGTAAACACCGACACTCAATATCACGTGCTTCCGGTGATACTATTTGAGATACAGTTTGTTGTGGTGGTCTCTTTGGTGGGTTTATTATAATGTCGCCAACTTCCTCAACTTCTTCTTCGTCCTCTTATTGGCCTGCTGACAGAATTAAGTTTATATTTTAATCACTTTATTTAGGGGTTGATTTAGTTTATTTCCCTTTTTTCTTTATTTTCGTTTTGATTTTTGATAGATGTTGGGTGGTCTCGTATCCAATAGTTTTAAATGAAATGATGATGATATGCTTTAGCAAACATAATCCAGATCTAAAATTTTGTACTTGATTTGGATGTTTGTATTGTGTTGTTGTTAAACTTATCATTACACCACAAAGATACTAGTTTAGATTGTGCTCGTACATTTTTTTTTTGTTTGGATTATGTTTGAGTTATGCTTGAATTGTTTTAAATGCTTGATTTATGTTTGTTTAGTTGGATTATATTTGAATTATTAAACGAACATATTTCTTTGAAGTTTTCATTTTAGAATGCTTGGATTTAGAATGATTGGATTTAGAATGTTTGGATTTACATTTATCGGACTTCGAATTTGTTCATTTTTTCGGTATTCATGCTTGAATTGTATTTGAATTATGTTCGTTTTTTTGTTCATTTTTCCATGAATTTTTTAGCTATAGTTTTAGATCTGATTTTTATTTTTGATTTTCTGGATTCATGGACCTATAATTTGTTTGTTTTTCATGCTTGATTTATGTTTGAATTATTTTAATCCGATTTAAGCTTGAATTATTTTTCATGCTTGAAGCCTTGAACTATGCTTAAATTAGGTTAGATTGAAGTTATTTTAAAGAAATGTAATCAGCCATAATTGGCATGAATATATCTTTAATTTTAAAAAAATGGGATAAACATTAACAGTTGGTCTTGTAAGAGACCGCCTACTTCTAATTTAAAATTAGGCACGGCCCAAGTCCAATATTAAGAAGAGAACATGCCAATTTTTTTAATATAGTGATTAGTTTAATCTATTTACGGACTAGTTTAATCAATTTCGTGACCCGTTTAATCTATTCAGTAATGACATTCTTTAACCCGTTCAGTGACTAGTTTAATCCGTTCGGTAACACTGTCGAGTTATTTTTTTGAAATTGTCTGTTGTCGTTCGAGAATCAAGAAAACAAAGGAAGGAGAAGAGAAGGGATGACTAGGATAGTGTTGGGTTAGAGTGAAATGGAATGAGATTGTTAGAAAAATCCAAGCTTGAGTTTGTCTAATTTTATGTTAAAATTAGACCGTATTTTCTAATAATTTGTGAAACATTAATTGGTGTTCAAGGCTAGATTAAACATGAATTTATGTTTAATTAATTCATTAACTTACTGAGTTTTAAGCAATTATTTTAACGGTTTTTTCACCATATACCCCCGACAAATTGGAAAATTCACCATATATCCTCAATGTTTCAAATATGCACCATATACCCCTGAGTTTTCGAAAACGTTCACCATATACCCCTGAGTTTTCAAAATCTTTCACAAAATGCCCTTTTTGGTAACGGACGTTAAGTCGCCGTTAGAGTTGTTTACAATTATGCCATTATTAACCCTAAACCCTAATTCTAATCTAACCTTAACCCTAATCTAACTCTAACCTTAATCCTAATCTAACCCTAATCTAACCCTAACCCACTATGCCCTCCTCCACCCCAAAGACAACCCCCTACCCCTCCCCTCAACCCCAGCCCCATCCCCCCCCCCCTCCCCCGTACTCCACCGCCGCCGCCCCCACCCCCCCTCTCTTTGTACTCCCTCCCCCCTTCCTCGTCGCTGCTCCCCACCCCCTCCCCTCCCCTTCCCCGTCGCTGTTCCCCGTGGATTTCCTCCCCCCGCGATTTCTTCTCACTCCTCCTTGTCGTTTCCCCCGTCGCCCGTCGGATCTCGGACTCCGCGATTTCTTCTCACTCCTCCTCGTCGTTTTCCCCGCCGGCAGTGAAATTAGGCCGTGAAATCCCTGTCGAAATTGCTGTGACGGGGGAGGGAAGGGGGAGGGGAGTAGCAACGGGGAAGGGGAGGGGGAGGGGAGTAGCGTCGAAAACTCAGGGGGTATATGGTGCATATCTGAAACATTGAGGGCATATGGTGAATTTTCCGATTTGTCGGGGGTATATGGTGAAAAAACCATTATTTTAAAGATCAAAATGCTTACTTCCTGGACGCTTGGAGTTGACGCTTAGGCTATGTTCTTTTCAACTTATTTAAGCACTCTAGTGCTTATTTCAAATTTGATCAAATCAGATCAGATCAGATCAGATCAGAAAAGTTCAGATCAGATCAGATCAGAAAAGAAATAACATATTGCACGAGTTGGGTAAATCAGAAAAGTTCAGATCAGATCAGACCAGATCAGAAAAGTTCAGATCAGACCAGACCAGATCAGAAAAATTCAGATCAGATCAGAAAAGTTCAGATCAGACCAGATCAGATCAGATCAGAAAAATTCAGATCAGACCAGACGAAAAGAACATAGCCTTAGGAATAGGCGTTGGTGGAATTATTTTTCCCGTTTTATGTGGTCGCATTTAGGTGTCGAGAATTGTATTGGAATTTTTTCCTTGAATAATGCAAAATAGGGTTTTAATTCCCGAAATATGTTGGAAGGGAAATTAATTCCCTGCGTACCGTCCACGTAGGACGGCACGCGAGAACATGTTTTTTTTTTTTTATCCCAGGTAAACCGCTACTTGAAGTAGCGGTTTATTTTAAATTAAACCGCTACTTGAAGTAGCGGTTTATACATATAAACCGCTATTTCAAGTAGCGGTTTATGTATATAAACCGCTACTTGAAGTAGCGGTTTATGTGGTCAAGATCTTCCACACAATCATACTCTATAATATGTAAACCGCTACTTGAGATAGCGGTTTATGAAAAAAAAAACGTCTCTCATCGCTGCTTCCCCATAACTGGCCAAAATGCCAGAAACATAAAAAAAAAAGCTATCCAACCTGCAATTTCAACACCAAATTCCATCCAACAACACCAAGTCTATGCATACATCAATCACCAAACACCAAGTTCATCCACATTCACATTTATCCAATAATTTCTTAATTACGAAGTAAGATTAAGAAAATATGTCAATCACAAACAAAGTTTAATATTTAACATAGTGTTAACGAACTATACAAACAACAAATGAAAGTGCTAAGACCCCCTCTTCTTCTTTTGTGAAGGTCTAGATGAACTAGGTGTGGTCTCACTAGACTCTGCAATGGCATGAAGAGAAGATGGAGTGGTGGCAGAACGGCGTCGGTAGGTCCTCTGACAGACTGGAGGCGAAAGCAAAGGTGTCGTGGTAGATGTATGGGCAGCAGACATAGGAGGTGTAGAAGTCGAAGTATGTGCAGCAGAGGTAGGCACGCCCTGTAAGATGTGGCCATGTCCAGCTCGGCTAACTGCATCAATACACAGTCCCCTTATGGTCTGCAATGTCTGTGCAAACAACTGGCGCCCCATATCTGGAGGCAATGACTCAGCAGCCTCTAGTACAGTGTTGCACCTATGAGCAACATCAGATAAAGTATGTGCCTGCATAGAAAGAAAAATACATATTATATAGTCGGATAAATAAATAAAAGTATAACTACAAATCATGGCACTTACCAGTACTACATCTGCAGACGCAGGCTGATAATGTATAGAAGGAGGTCGCCTCAATGGATCTGTCATGCGTAACCTCGTGATGCGACGATACCACACCATATACTCCTCAATGGCATGAGTACGACCAGTAAACGGAGTGCCCTGAACAACACGTCTCTCGCGCTCATCCCACCGCGCTATGTAAGGGCCCTGAACAACCGTGTCCGCTACTCCCCTCCAGGCATCCTCACTCCGATGCTTATCCTGGAGGGTGAGAACACTGCGATCAGTGGGGCCGGGATAGATGGACTGCGCCATCAGACCTGAGGAAAAAAAAAAACAAACAGGTAAGTAACACATTCATGGACTATGATAAGAATATAAATTTATGAGAGTTAATAAAAATTAGATTTACCCAGATGTTCCTTCATCATTCTTATTAGGACATCTTTGCTTATTGTGTCCCGAAGCCTTACAAATGCTACATCTATATTTGCCGGGCCTATCAACTGCATCCATTTCATTTCGTATTCGAGTGGACCTTGGACGTCCAGCTCCACGCTTTAGCCCCTCATCAGCTATAATTCTCGGACCATAATATGGAGAACAATTATGCATATCAGGCACAGGCTTGAAAAAGGACATATAAGTAGATCGATACTCGGTAGTCATAAAAGAAGCGTCCACAAAACCACCATATGACAAACTCCGGTATCGGCAGACCGCAAGGACATGAGAACACGACAACTTGTATATTAGGAGTTTCTCACATGTACATGTCTTCTGCATTAAGTTCACCGTGTGTTTCTTTCCACCTTTCCCTGCAATACGGTTTCCACGTCCAGTAGTGACCTCAAATAGCCCTCGTTCATAGTCAAACACAATCACCTCATGAGCACTTGCCTTCTCCATGTTTTTTTCAATGATGGCCTTCCTCAAGTCTTTTTTAACCCAATTCTCTCCTTGTAGCAAAATATGAATTGACACGATAAAAAGTCATTCTTACCAAAGCAGTGATCGGAAGACATCTTGCCCCTTTTAGGACGCCATTAAACACTTCAGACATGTTCGTGGTTTGCACACCATATCTACATCCACCATCATGATGAAGAGACCATAGATGAAGGGGAATGTCCAACAGATATCTAGCTGCCTCGACGTTAATGGAGCCAATTCGATCCATATAGTACAAAAACTTCCTCTTCTGCCTAGCATATGCAGCTTTTCCGAATAGATTCTTGATGGCAGCATTCTTATACTTAGTATTCAAGTTCGAAGCAAGATGTCGCACACAAAATCGGTGATGGGCATATGGCTCTTCCCATCCACTTTGAGGCTCGTTCATAGCTGCAAGGATACCCCCATGACGATCAGAGATGACACACAAATCCTAGACCTGATCAAATACCGGGCCGGGTTCGGGCCGGGCCGCACAAAAAAAAGTGCCCATCTTGCGGGCCGGGCCGGGCCAAAAATTTGTGCCCAAAGCCCGGTATTTCGGGCCGGGCCGAGCGGGCTTTTGCGGGTCAAAACGGGCCGGGCCCAAATTTTAGGCTAAAAAGTGTTTTTTTGCTTGTCCAAAGCCCGCCCAAAAAATAAAAAAATTTGACCGGGCCGGGCCCGGCCCGGCCCGCGGGCCCAAAAAAACTGCCCAAACCCGCCCAAAAACCGGACCGGGCCGGGCTGGAGTTGATCAGGTATAACAAATCCTTTCTATATGTGACAGAACGTCTAATGCAAGCTAAAAACCAAGACCAGTCCTCCGTGCTTTCTTCCTTCTCAACAGCAAAGGCAAGTGGGAATAGCTGGACATTAGCATCTGTTCCCATAGCAATCAATAATTTGCCTTTGTATTTCCCGTACAAGTGAGTACCATCTATAGTGATATGAGGTCGACAATGACGGAATCCGGTAATAGAGGGTTTAAAGGCCCAGAAGACACTCTTAAAGATGTTCGTACTAGGATCTTGTGTTGGGATCGTACACCAATAAACGACAGTGCCTCGATTGGACTCTTTCAAGGCTTGCAAGTACCTAGGTAACTCTTGATAAGACTTCTCCCAATCACCAAAAATATTGGTTATTGCCTTTTGTTTGGCTAACCAAGCTCTCTTGTATGTTATTGAAAATTGATATTGGTTCTTCACAAAAGTCAAGATGGACTGAACTTTGAATGAAGGATCAGTCCTAATGAAATCCTCGATAAGATCAGCAACGAAATCCGATGAAATGAGAGGATGGTCTCCACATGTTATGTCTCCCAAACAATTGCTTGCATGTGGACCACCATATCGTACAATTTTGAATGAGTACGACTTAGTCATGAGTGCACGCAACTTCCATGGACAGTGACACACTTCCTTTCGGGCACATTCAATGACATACTTTGTGGGCTCTGACTCTAACACCCGAAACATCTGGTTTCTAGAGATCGACCAGGCTTTCACAAAATTCTTTAATTGCTGCAATGAGGCAAACTCTTGTCCTATCTCAAATTCAGAACCCACAATCAATGAACCAGTGCATTTCCAAGTCATCCATGCATCTATTAACCTTTGATCAACTTCGTCAATTTTGAGCCAATCTTGTGAAGGAACACCGGACTTTATTGCATTGTCAGCTGTTTCCCTTGCATCATCGTCCTCCTCCCTATCAGAATCCACATGCTCCTCCTCATTTCCCAAAAAATCAACATCATTTCGATGTAGAGTATCAAGATGGAATGTGGATGGTATGTGGGGAGACGAAGCAGGAGAACTGAACTCATTCATGTGCTCATTGACATAATGTGGGTCTGACAACATGCTAGTAAATGATTCAAATTGCATGCTAGGAGCTGATGCCGGTACCTCCATGCTATCCCTAAAGTCCATTGTAGGTACATAACCCACATTACTTTGGAGATTTATCTCCTTGGGAACTTGTTCAATGTACACCTCCATTGCCATGGCTGACGTTTGTGTCACTGATAGCCACATAGCACTTAGTGACCCGTCATCCTCTAGTGCAATTGGCACATATTTCCCCGGCATCGGATATCTCATAAACAATTTTAGTTCCACATACATACGATCGCATCCAACAACGTCATATATCCTATTCATAATCTCTTGAAACATCATACCAGAATTGATGAAGAAATTTTTTTTCCTTCCACCTCTATACACAATTTCAACGTCATTTTTGAGATAGTTCACCATTCCAATAAAGGTATAAAGGATATTTAGGTTGTTCCATATTCTACATACAAAAAACATAATGTTAACGTTATTCTTATTCTACACATTCAAACAATATGAACACCATTCTTCACCTATATACTAGTAGCATTTGCAACCTAAACACAACAATTCATGCAAAATCAACCATCACAAAATGCTCAACACCATTTTTAACCAACCAATATAACCAATAAATCACCTTCCAATTCATGCAAAATCAACCATCACAAAATGATAAATTATGCAAAATACTAAATTATACTAATCAAACCAAACAATTTCCATCTAACAACAGTTACAAAGCTAAAATACATAACAAATATGGCATGCTAAGCAATTTAAATTAAAAAAAAAAACAAAAAAATTAACTCACCTGGGCTAATGGACGGTTGTGCGGTTGGTGGTGCGGCTGTGGTGTTGTGCGGTTGTGCGGTGGCTTCAGTTGTGCGGTGGGCGACGTTCTTCGTGGCTGAGCTCCGGTGATCGATGGTGGTGTAGCTCCGGTGATCGACGTGGTGTTGTGTGGGTTGTGGGCGAACTGCAGTCACAGAGAGAGAGGGAGAAACAATTTGAGAGAAGAATCGTTGAATATGAGGAATTGGGAAAGTTAGGGTCTGATTTGGGGATTATAGTAAACCGCTACTTGAAGTAGCGGTTTCCATTAATGAACCGCTACTTCAAGTAGCGGTTTACTTTAGTCAGCACCACTGGGGGTCCAGGTACCAGTAAACCGCTACCTGAAGTAGCGGTCAATTAACATTAACCGCTACTTCAGGTAGCGGTTTATTTTTACTTAACCGCTACTGTAAGTAGCGGTTTATAAAAGTTAACCGCTACTTCAAGTAGCGGTTTTACTTAAGTACAAAAAAAAAAAAATTCTCGCGTGCCGTCCTACGTGGACGGTACGCAGGTAATTAATTTCCCTTCCAACATATTTCTGGAATTAAAACCCTATTTTGCATTATTCAAGGAAAAATTTCAATTGTATTGACAACACGTGCAATGCACATGCCAATACTCTAGTAGACTGGTAGTAACTAGGCTGAGTATAGGAACCGCTTAAAAGTTAAAAAACTAACAAGTTGAATCAATTAATTAGGTCGAAGGTAACTGCAGTCTGCACACACTCCCAGCACACCCAAACCCTATTCAATCCAACTCACGCTACTTCACTCGATCTGTAAGTCGCCATTGTTGTCACACTCATCAGGTAATCAGGTCGTTTGCTTCATCAATTCTAAATTTCCTTTTGTATGGTGCTTTATTTTTCGTTATTAAGTACAACTTTTATCTGATTTTTTTAGTTTTTTCATGGAATAATTCTTCATCTTCTCCCTCTATTCATCCTTAAGAGGCGACTTCACCGTTACATGATTCTTCCCTATTAGCACAAAAGTCTGGGCAATTTCAAGAAAAAGGCAGTATTCTTAAATCATGGTTGTTTTATTGTGATTCAATCTATTGTTTATTTACCCTATTTCGGATTCTTGAGGCTGGGGATCTCTTGAATTATTTGGGTATTGAGGTACTAGTCCTATAACGGCTCTGTTGGTGCTGCAAGTTGTAGAGATTTTTGTTGAATTAATTTCGCCTATATCACTAAGTCTCCAAATTCTACAAGTTTTATTTTTCCTTGTTGATTTACTTCAAATCATTGGTCTTCTTTCTAACTAGTTATCTCCAGTTCTGCATTCATTTTCTATAAAATTTTGTTTTACATAAATCAATTTTTTGCAGATTATAGTGAATATAGAAAACCAAATTGTTGGTGCATGAACTTGATGTTACTCATATGCCTAATTGTATGCGAATTAAATTTTTCAGAGTTATGTTGTAAAAGTGTACCAATTCAAAATTTTGTTTTACATGCCACCAATTCCTTCAAGGCTCTGAGTCATAGATATAAGGCCAAAGCAAGATTAATTGTCAGTAATTATTCTTGATAAGCTTGTTACTGGTCAAGAAATCTTTTCTATAATAGAGAACACAAAGCACATTGCGCAGCACAAGATCATTGTCTGAACTTTTTACTTTTTTTACAAACTTCATTGTCATATGAGTTATATTGAGAGTTCTATGAGTCATATAAATGCCCCAAAAACATTTTAACCCCTAAAATCATGTCTTTCAGATCTTCAGATCAGCCTTTGTCTTTTTTGTTCCTTATCTAAATATATATGAAAAAGATTAATGAAGTCAAGTGGGTTTTATAGAGTACATCTCTATTAGTCGATTAGACCTGAATTCAAGTCTCATTACTAATGTTCTATCATCTATGACAACCTCAGTTAGCTGCATAGTGTTATATCCTAATTTATGCACTTATTATTCCTTTAATCTTTTGTTTATATATGCACTCTTTCCTTTTCTTGCTCACTTATTTAGATCTGATATCTAGCATAAACATTCTGATTTTTGTGGTGTTATGGACATGGTAGCAGTAGAAAGGAAAAATAAAGCTTTGGTGGAGCACCTAATTCATGGTAGTTGTATGGAGAGATTTTTGGTAGACAAATTTACTAATTCGATTCATTTGAAGCTGTTAGATTAGGATTTCTTTGGTGACTTTCATTAGGGTTTCAACTAATGTCTAACAGCTTTAAATGAGTTTCCTGGTAAGTGGTTGATTTACAAAGTGATCAAATTAGAACTGATGTCCTCTCGTTTAATTATTTATCTATGATATTTAGTTTTCTTGGCATTGGTACTAAATAATTTTTTAGTATCTAATTGAAGATGAAATGGCTATCTCAGCTTCTCATTATGTTTAAGACTTTTGGTTTTATCTTGCCCTATGTGTTTGGTTAATATGAATTCAGATTTAGTATCTAATTGAAAATGAAATGGCTATATCTGCATCTCATTATGTTCAAGACTTTTGGTTTTATCCTGCCTATGTATTTGATTATTATGAATTCAGGTTTAGTATCTAATTGAAGATGAAATGGCTATCTCTGCTTCTAATAATGTTCATGACTTTTGGTTTTATATGCCTATGTGTTTGGTTAATATGAATTTAGGTTTAGTATCTAATTGAAGATGAAATGGCTATCTCTGCTTCTCATTGTATTCCATAATTTTGGTTTTATCCTGGCTATGTGTTTGGTTAATATGAATTGGTTAAATTGTGAAATGGACTATGGGTGAGTCACAAATAAAGATAAGGAGTTGGGGCCAATAGAGAAGCTAGTTATGCTGTAAAGTTGTCCTTGTTAAAAAAGCTGTACCAGATTTCAGAAAATAAGGAACCTAAAATCTAAACTTGTTTTAATTTGCTGCACTGTTTGTCTGTTTTGGGCATAAAGAACCTGCTTTCCGAAAATTTTTAGGCCGGGTCAAGTCTTGAGGTATTCAGAGTCAAAGCTCGGGGTCAGTGGGACCACTGTGGGCCCTGTCGCTGACAGTGGCAGCCAGTCATAGCTGTTGTCTGCAGAGCTGCAACAATAGCTGCCAGCGTGCGCCGCTTGCTGCACTGCCTGCTGTGCTGCTGTTGACATCATTAATTTTATCATTGGTTTTATTTCCTGCTGATGCCCTGCCATGGAATTACTTCTATTCACTACTTGTTTGTTCAGGTGTCATGTGGATGCAAATTTATTTATATCCTGTTCTATAGCTTATAAGATTTGTGATCTTTGTGCAAATTATATCTCTGCTATTGAGAATTAGCTCCTAAGAATCTAAAGTGTTTCATTTAGCTACTTTTCATTTACTTTAAGGAAGGAAATTGGATCAAGTCGGGTCAAATCTTATTTTATCTTGTTCAACCGAATTTGGGTTGAATCGGGTTTTGGGTTAAGTTTGGGTCGGATTGCGGTCGGGTTCGGGTCTTGTATTACCGTGTTCAATCGGTAACGGGTTTGAATTCAGGTCGGTGTATTCAGGTCAGAATATGATCTTGTCTGGTGTTGTCAAGTCTGGTTGATCTCGGATCGGGTTCCTATTAGGTCTGGGGATTGGCTCTCTCGGATCGAACCAGGTTCAGGTTGAGTCGATATCATGTTGACCCATGGGTTGAGTCAGTTTTTGACACCTCTAACCAAGGGTATATTAGCTTATGAGGCGGGTTGCCTCCGCCGCGCTTCTTCTCCTTTTCCTCTTTGTGCCCCCTCTCTCCCACTCTCTCCCACACTGTCACACACACACAGAGGAAAATCCTTCACTCAATTTCTCGGTACATTCTATTCTTTGAACATCAATTTTTTCGATTAGTATTCTTATTGTCCGTTGAAATTTAAGAACTAGAGTCTCCCATGTTTTTTGCTACTTCTTTTAGTCTTTAATCTTATTAGCTTTTCTCTTGATAACTTGACTCAATATGTGCTTAAATCTGCTATTTTTTTTTGTGTTTCATGATTACAGGAACAAACCCAATTTAGGTTAGTTCAAAGATTATAATGGGTCGGTTTCGAAATGTAAGCAACTTTCACTATTCTTTGCTCTAACCCTAAATTGTTTTGATACCGTTATTCGTTTGTTTTCCCCCTTTTATTTATGAATGTATGAATTGGGTTAATTGGAATATCAGAGTAAAAGAAAGATGGTTGTTAAGCCTATTGTGAAGAACAAGCAGCTACCAACAGTTGATCAAGTCACTGGGAAGAAAATACCCCAAAGTTTTGTTTTCTCTAGAAGCAAGCTTCCTTCATCATTACGACAACTCGAAATGGATTTGAGGAAATTGATGCTTCCTTACACTGCCCTTAAGCTCAAGGTTTAATATTTTTGCATATCTCTCTTCCCTTTTGTTTATTGAAAATCTCGAATTAGATGGAACATTTCATATCTTTATACCCTATTTTTAATTTATGCGAGGAGATAATGATGGGTTCTTAATGTTTTATGTGGCAATCCAGGAGAAGAAGAGGAACAATCTTAAAGACTTTCTGAATGTTGCCGGACCCATGGGTGTAACTCATTTCCTTATGTTGTCAAAAACCCATGCTGCGCCGTATTTGAGAGTTGCAAAGACCCCCCAGGGTCCAACTCTTACATTTAAGATTCATGAATACTCATTGGCTACTGATGTTGCTCAATCTCAGTTGCGACCTCGATGTCCTCAGGATCTTTTCAAAAATTCTCCATTGGTGAGTCTACACTATATGTTTAGAGTTTCCACCTTCTTGCTTTCTTATGATATCTATTGCATGAATTTACTAATGTTCATGATTGTTAGAATGGAAAGTGTGATTACGTGGGGTTCTCCACTTGTATAATTACATGTAGAACGCTGGTATAATCGACTAATTTGTTGTTGATGTTCTTTTGGATGGTTTACTTTAAATTTTCTTTTGATGTTAATTTTTTAGTTCCTTTTTTTGAGATTCAATAGGATCGGGACACATTGGGTGATAAGAATATTTGTGTAGATACTTACAAGCATGTATATAGAGTAAAAGCCGTGGAAAATTCTTTGCCATTGATGTGCTACCATACCAACGATGTATGGATGGTAGACAAACTTTAAGTAATAGTTTTTTTTTTAACGACAGTTGCTTTATGCTGAACATTTGGCATCAAACACAGCTGATAAGAATTTTAATTTGGATAGGCTGAAAGTCTAAATGTGAATGCCTTCTCCTAATCGTCAAGGAATGGATGAATCGGGATAGGGAGTGATAAGTTGAGAGGGGTTAACTGTCAGTGGAGGTCCAGTAAAGGCAGTAATGCCTTGAGCCTCTGGCACTCCCTAACCCCTCTTCTACCTCCAAAAGTGGAAAAAAAGGGGCAACTACGGAAACGTCTGCAGTCTTGAGATTAAAGAGGGGAAGCTTCAAGGAGGTATATGACTATATGTATTATGGTATTGGGCCACCATATAATGTGAATGTCTAGGGGGACAAACTTGGTTGTAGGATAATTTGAGGTCGAGAAGGTACACGTTCTGCTAATTAAAGGGCTTTGACGGAAGGTCGATTAATAGTCGCCTGCCAAGGCCCAGTTTTAGAGCATGCTATTTGAAAGCCAAAAGGTGGCCCAATTTTGTTAGGATGCTGGACTTAAAATCAGGTCAAGGGTGCCTAATAAGAACTTTGGGCCAAGATTAATAGTGAGATCACTATTTCCCTTCCTAGACTTGCTAAGAAGTCCCACAACGGCCCCTCGACGTCCAAGCTAACAAAATCATATCGTTAATACCCAGGAACAATTGCAGGTAGGAATAGCAATGAGTGCTTAATCTGACCTCGATTAGATTAATAGTCAGACATACTCCGCTTTTTTATT
Source organism: Beta lomatogona (assembly GCA_947646795.1). Taxonomy (NCBI): domain Eukaryota; kingdom Viridiplantae; phylum Streptophyta; class Magnoliopsida; order Caryophyllales; family Amaranthaceae; genus Beta; species Beta lomatogona. The sequence continues at coordinate 4,709,246 of CANSNZ010000020.1, read as the reverse complement.
TATTTGACTCTAATCCAACCTGGACCCTCCCGCGTTTGACTCCGACTTGTATCCTAATTGGACCTTCCTACCTCCGACTCCGACTCTGACCAGATTTCAGTTTTCTTAATATATATATTTTTTTAAATAATGTATTGAGCTTTAATTAATTCAATATTTTCCGTGAATTTCTAGTTAACCTTTACAAATAAATTTAGCATTCTAGTAAGATTCATTACCATTTCTTTTTGAACAGTCCAAAATGCAATTATTAAATTTTTTGATAAGAAATAAATAAATGTTGCATTAGTCGGAGTTAGTTGGATTCTATATTGCATCCCACTCCAATGCTCCATGATGAGAGTTGGTTTTTTCGATCGGATTCAGTGTTAGCATTGTTTTTCGGTTTTGGATCACTGTTTTTTTTGGCTTTGGATCAGATTGGATTTGGGTCGATTACACACCTACAGTAGAGAAACGCTGGCGACTTCCATGGTAGAGTTTTCTAGCCTAGTGATTGTGCAGATTTCTGTTGGTTTTTTAAATTTTTTGGGAAGCTTGAGTTTAGGGGGAACTTACTTAGCTTCCTTCCAAGTTTTGGACAGTTTAGGCTTTAGTAGTTATTTAATTAAGGGGTTTTGAGTTTCTTTGTAACTTACGCTTTGTCCTGCTGGTTCGCTCCTTATTTTGGTTCTGGTGCATCATGCATGTGAGTGTGCGCGTGATAGTAGCTTCTAGATTAGTATTATATGGTAGAGATCATATATAGTGGTTTTTTGTGTCCATTTGTGTCATTCATTTATTGATTGGAAATTGTGTGATGTAACTTTTTGTATCGTAACATTAAAAATTGGTTTTCTTGAGCTATGAGTTCCTAGATCCAATTATTAGCTTTTAGCCACCTACTTAGGAAGTACGCCTTGCATCTTGTTATGTGTTGTGTAACTAATCTTTTATGCTCATGTTTGTATCAAAATTTGGCAGCTTGTTCTGTCTGGTTTTGGCACTGGAGAGGAGCATTTGATGCTGACAACAAGAATGTTCCAGCATATGTTTCCAACTATTGATGTTAACACAGTAAGTGACATGATTGCAACAACTTTTTCACTTGTTGGATTATGTTATTCTTGACTCATTTTGCTTTTTACACTTTGCAGGTCAAACTTTCTCTGTGTCAGAGAATAGTGTTGATGAACTATAACAAAGAAACTAGACGTATAGATTTTCGGCATTATTCTATAAGATTACAACCTGTTGGTGTGTCACGTAGACTCAGAAAATTTGTACAGAACCATCAGGTGCCTGATCTAAGAAACCTGCAAGATGTGAGTGATTTTGTTACAAGGTAATACTAGTTATCGAGTTCTTTCTCTTCCTCTCTTGCATCTGACATCTTTCTTTTACAGTATTCAGATATTGCTTAACTAGAAAACTTGTGTTTCAATAATTGAGGTCTTTGAACTTTGTTTCGACTGCTCAGTATGTAATTTATTTTAATGCCCTGTTCTAGGCTTCTGGCTACTTTGAGCTGTGTTTTCCCTTGTTATCTGGTTGGTAGTGTCTGTGTGTCATAATCTCTCCAAACAGAAAAAATGAGGGAGTAGTATGTACTTTGACACCATTGACCAAGTGAATGATAATCTCTCATTTTCTCCAAACTAGTGAACAGAAACTTCTTATAAACGTTGTTGTTCTAAGCTAATTTGGGACAAGGTGAAAGTTTATTTTTTTCTCTTTTGGTGGATGGTGAAATCCTATATAATTTTTTTTATTGGCTCATAATAAATCAGATATGTTCACTGGGCCAAGAATAAGTTATATCTTTATATACATTGTCAAGATTTCGCAACTCCTTGCTAGATTTGAACTTCTCACTTCAATGATATTCCTTCGTATATTTAGCACCTTTATATTTGCTCTAATATATTATGTTTTATTCTAGGGCTGGTTACGGATCTGAAAGTGAAGCTGATGATGAAGCTGCAACTGTTAGTCTTGTGAGCGATCTTGGTAGAGTCAACCGTGCATCTACAAAAAGTGCTGTCAAACTTCAAGAGATTGGACCAAGGATGACTCTTGAACTGATCAAAGTTGAGGATGGATTGTGTTCTGGTCAAGTGCTTTTCAGTATTAATGGTAGGTAATTAAGTACTCGTTCCATTCCTTAAAGATCTTCCCCAGTTCATGTGGTTGGGTAAGGGTAAATGTGGAACAAAATTTTTTTAAGAAAGGGAATAAAGTAGAACTAGGAAGAACTTTATGAAACAGATGAAAACAGAAAGAAGATCTTTAATAACTGGAGGGAGTATATGTCATAAATGAAGCATTATTTTGGTGAAGCCTAAATCACCCAGTCAGTAGTTAGAGTGTAAGTAAATGCTTCAGCAATAAGCATTATGTGCACTGAGGTGTGTGTGAGCTTTTTTCTGTTTCGGAAAGAGGGGGCCCGGGGGGGGGTGAAACTATACACTGTACACCAAGGCGTACCTGGGGATTGACAAAATTAACTGACTATGGATTTTAAGCTTTTGATAGATATACCGGTGGTTTCTATGTTTGTTTGATAGTTGTCTAGCCTCCGATCCACCTCCTCTCCCCATCTGTAAAAAAGACATTGTAATTTGTATGTTTCATTTTGTACAAGTGTTAAGCTCATCTCAAAGATTGGACAAAGCAATCCAATTTCATATGTTTCTCTTCCAAAAATGGCCCTATTTAGTTAGAAAAACCTTGAATGCGCCTATATAGGCCAAGAATATTAAATAATATCCCTAAGTGCGGTCCCTTTTATCCCATCTGAGTTCTGACAGGCGAGATATGATCCCTTCTCAAATTGTTCCATTTTCGTGTTCCTTTGCTCATTGGCAAAAGTAGTAGAGGGGACCAAATATGAAAATTGTCAATTTATATTTTCTTTTTATGCAAGTTTTACGGGAAGGGAAGGCCCTTGAGATAAGGGTTCCCTAAACTCTCATGTACGATGTACCTTAAAATTAAATGTAATTGTTATGGAGCACTGCTGGAGTCAAGTCAAAGCCCAGAGAACCAATGACTCTATATGAGCACCTCCTCCCATGTTTCACAAGGGAAGGATTACTTTACAAAGGAAAATTTAGATGACCTCTACATGAGCATTTACTTATATCTCAAGACTGCTTCTTGAGTCATTGCTTAGCATTACAAAAGCATCTTTTTAATACTTTATCTGCAAGATGATTCATGGAAGCTGCAGCATGTCTGTTAAAGACTATGCCGCTTCTTGTGCTGGAGGCATGCCAAAACTTTGTTGTAATTAATGAACTTCTTGTACATGTTACGGGAAACTAACTCGCTCGGACCTTTCTCTAGCATCATTCTTTCGTTAATAGCTCCATGCTATGGCTCTTTGATGAGAACAACTTCAAGTGGCCCTAGAGGAACCATGCATTTTTGTACAAGCAAATTGATTATTATTGCTGATTATGGAATGTACTGCAACTAGACCATATACAGTTTGGTATCTAGTTTTTTTCTTTTTTCCTCTATGCATTTCATTTCAGCTTATTTGACTTTGCTATTTGAGCTTCAGAATTTTCAAGTTGACCTTTGTATTTTTTAAAAATTCGTATCTGTTTTGGGTGTAAAATAGGAAACAGTGGTGACAATAGGTCTCAAGAGGAGACAAATGACGAGGATGAAGACGAAGATGAAGACGACGATGAAGAGGAAGGCATAGATGGTCAAGAGGAAGAAGATGAAGATGACGGTAGCGATGAAGAATAGTTGCTTGTAACCATTACTGAGCTGAAGAAAAGGCTCAAGGACCTGAAAACTCGAGAAAAGAATGGCTTCTTTTAATTAGGGAAAAGTAAGTGGGCATTGTAAAGTTGCAAGCTACTGAATTTTGGACATTGTTGATAAGAATTAGGAAATAGGGAAATTGATTTACAGTACAGATATTTGCTGTTGCAATTTTTGCCATTTTGCGGCTTTGTTTATTTCTATTATATAAGAGAAGGGGAGCTATGGTGTCCCCCTATAAATTGACTTAAATGCCCATTAGTAAATTAACTACTACCTAAAAAAGGGAAAAATAAAGTCAAATTCAAATATAGCATTGAAAAATTAACTTAAATATTGAGGGCAATCAAGTTATAATTGAACCACCAAAAAAGGAAATATTGACTATAAGATTCAATACATTTATGCTGAAAAAAGTAAAAATGATTAACATCAATCAAATATCTTATCAATCAATTTACAAACACAATCAAGTATTACATCAAATGGAAAATTCAATTAACAACAAAGTGAAATAATTTATTTAACACAAAAGACTATATTAATACAACATTAGAAATCCTATAAAAAATCAACTTAACATTCTTTTATCGTTCATCAAGTTTAATTTTAAACACCTAAAAGAAAGAATAAGTAAAAAAATAAAAATAAAAGAAGGATTAAATGATATATTCGTCCTTCGAAATAACTAATTTTCTCTCCCTTTTTTCTCTCTTCTCTCTCCTCTCCCACAAAACCCTAATTTTCAACCTAGGGGCTACGACCACCCTTTTTGGCGGTGGTAAGCCCATTTTCTCCTTAAGTTACTAGTTTTTTATGTTAGTATTTCTAATAAACTTCAATCTCTCTCTAATGGAGTGTTTTTCTACCCATATATTGGGTTATATCTACCCATATATTGGGTTTTATCTCTCACCACGTGAGAGTTTGGAGACTTTGTTCTTGGTTTTTTGTGTAATTCAAGAGGTTGATTTGTTGATCGGAATTTGTGCGGGGTTGCAACATATGTCAGTACTTCGTTTACAATCACTTGAATTGAATCCAGTTCTGCTTCAGAACTGCAAAAGATCGATAGACCCCCTTGTAGAAGGCTGCATCAAACAACGATATGAAAGACGAGGGTTTTCAGAAGTGTTAAATCTACTGAACGATCGTGGTTTTGCCATATTAGAATTGTATTTATTTCATTTTGATATGTATTTGTTCAGTTTTGACTTCTATTGTAGATGTCGTATGACTTTGAATCAATGAATTAATTTTAATTTTTTTAAAAAAAAGTGATAGATACTTAACCTAAGAAATTTAGCCAAAAAAAAAATAAAAAAAAATCTAATGTTCAAAATTTTACCCCTGTTTATGCCCAAAAATGTTAGAATTTATGCTTGAAAAAGTTAAAAAAAATCAGGCACGCATTGCGTGCATAATTTGCTAGTGTTATATTGTTATAGGAGTTGTGAGTGCATGAAAAGTATTTAAATCTGTTGAGTTGTGTATAGGAGCATTCTCGATTTCTTTAAATGTACCACATCTTACATTTCACAATGAGAATTATCCAATGCTTCCAAAACTATTACTCTAAGTTCCCTCCCCTCAAATTTCTTCAATTTCATATTTTTCTTCTCCCTCTTTGTAATAATTGATAGATTGTACTTCATACCCCTAAAATATACTGATTCGTTAATCTGTTTGGATTGGTTGTGTACTTATGTTATCATCATCCATTAAACTGTCCATCAGAGTCCGATATTGAGTTGGATTATTGGATAGGGTTGGCTGAATAGGGGAGACGGGACCAAAGACTAATTTTTTGCAAGTACTTATACTAACATGTCTCTCTTGACTTAGAGTTGTGAGTTAGATTATGACATTCTCTCCCCTCTCTAACTCTTTATGTTCACATATTTTCTTCCCTAGCACAAAATATAGCATGTTACATGGTTGCTGTCAACTAGATAGAAAGGAACCATAAAACCAATTTACTTAAGAAATACAGTACTAGGCAATAGCTACAAGAGTCGCTTGCTACTTTTGAAATACTCCATATATTTTTCTTTTGGTGAAAAGAGCATGCATATATATATTTTTTTCCTCAAAAAAAAAAAAGAGCATATATATTTTTAATAATTGTGCCACTTGCTTTTTACGGACTCAAATGTAAACATCTCTCCTTTAATATCTTTAAATATATATTTAATAAATAATAATAAGTTGAAATAATGAAAATACACATCAAAAGTAGTCTCACGAATCTCACATGGAAATAAGTTTAGATGTATATTAGATAACGATAAGGTGAAGTATACAAACTTTTGACCTTTAATAATGTGGAGCATCAATCAAAGCAAGAAAGGACCATACCAGTTGTGTAAGTATATTAGTGTTGAACCACAAACCAGCAAAATATTTCTCATAATGATCCCTGCATGTTCGCTAAACTATCTGAAGTCCTGAACTGGGCAAGAAAAAAATAGGAAACAACATAATGTTCAAGCTCCCGGGAATGTGGTAAGCTGCCGGAGCCAATGATTATCAACTTGGGTAAAGCATGCAGTGAAACAATACTTTTAAAGCTACTTTTGGTTTGTTATGCTGGATTTTTTAAAATCTCTTCTGATGGAACCTCCAAAGTAGCTCCAGCATGGTCTGTACTTGGTTTCACTTCTGCACCACATAAGTATATACCATTGTTAACCCATCAAGAATTTGATCTACACATATGAGAGTTTATCTCTGTAAAGCGGTGAGAGGGACATAAAATATGGTTTTAAATCCTCGTAATGTAAAATTGCGCAAGTATTAGCATGAAAGATACACAAGTCCCTCGTATCCCTCCAAGTTTAGTACTTAGTACCAAGAAGGTGGCAAATGAATCTCAACAAAATATTTGGACATTACTTCTGATAAATAAAATTTGGACACTACCAACTTAAGTAAAATCTCCGTTACATAGTGGTGGAGTGGAGACCTAAAATCAGGCCTTGCAACTGGTAGTGCTGTCATTTCATTCTCCATACATATAATCAAAATCACAACAATCGAGTCAAGCAGGATTACAAGAATGATCTGTTTTGTTCTACTTCATATGCTACCTTGTGAATTTGTGATAGAAGCCTCATTCAATTGATGGAGTCAAATGGGGATAATCCATTTAGAAATGAACTAAACAAAAATTCTAACAACTTGTCATTGAAAATAGTCGAGATCATTCGATCACCTTTTTTAACTCTAGGCTTTATCTCTCCTATTGGAACACGAAGAGCACAAGGGTCCCTTATCCTGTCCTAGATAGAAGTCACTAGAGGCATTACAGAAAAAGTAATCGCACATTTCAACCAAACCTTAACACTAGCACCAAAACTGTCATTTCAATCATTTAGTTGTATGTTTCGCTAGATTCCTGACAACTACTTTAAAAAATCTATTTGCTGTACGTACAGAAACACCATTTTATTTCTGCCATAATCAAATTCAAACAGAAAGTTGGGGCGGCTTTTTTTGGGGGGGCGACGAGCTCCTCAATTTCAGAGCCAAATATCCAATATACTCCTATCTCCTCTCCTTTCTGTTGTCTATTTTCTCCTGCAATTCACAGTCTAAAAAATCATTCCCCACCATGCGACTTTATTTGGCTGAGCAGGCTTAAAGCTATCTACATTTGGCTTCAACACTACAGAAGAGTATGATGGTTCAACTTCACGTGACTAGATTTCAAGGTTGCTCCCCTTTTCTCCTTCTGGCAGCAAGCCTATATCTAAATCGTGGACAGTAATTGAAGTACTATTGCACGGAGAGAAACTGACCCTAACATTTAATAGCCAGAGCAACTTTTGCATTTATACACTGTTCAAGAATATTCAATTGAATTTAGCATCCTTAATTTTTTTTTTTTTTTTTTTTTTGACAAGAGCATCATAAATTAATGAATCCAGGTGTGAGAGAGGATATAGGAGAGGAGGCGGATCAGAAGAAAAAATAGAAGGTACTGTTATTTATTAGAGAGCCCCAAAGTGAGTAGTTTTCTTGCCTTGGATCTGAGTCGATCCAAACAGCTGCGTAGATACGCAGCTCAATGCTCAAAAAACAAAGCAAAGCCTCAACTTCAATTTTGTCTTCTAAGGAAACATAGTTCCAGATTTGGCTACACAGCAGGGGAAGTGGTTTACTCAAGTTATTATTCTACTACATAGTCCCTAGATTAAATCATTACTAACTAGATGAGAAGCAGACACATGGCTGAAATCTTGGCTCTATTTAGTACTGAAGAGCAATTTGCTCACCACATTTCATAACCCGATGGTCAGAACTCAGAACTCCAATTGAACAGAATTTACCGATCAAGAGTGAACGAGGTCCGGAACTTGAGAGCAAATATGCTGTGCATCTACACTAAACTCAAATAAAAAGTGAACAGACGGTAAATGAGTGCAACTAGCTATTGCGTTGGTGATCCAGCACATTGAAAATTCTGGATATAAACTGAAATTCATCAATGAACTATATAATTCGACTTCTATAGTCTAGTTACAAATAAACTCACCCTATAGTAAATACCCATGCAATAAAACTGTTTAGAATGAGATAAAAATTAACTCCCAAAAGAAACACCACAAACAAGATACAACTAGTCAACTAGGAGTATGATCCACCAAATTTCCAACATACACTATCATTTGGTTCCTATGAGGAAGCAGAAATTCCCATGAAATCCCAATTCACAGGAAGTAAGTTCCACAATCAAATTTACAGAAATTTGCTAAAAGTGGGTAAGTGCATTCCTGTCGAAAGTTGAAGTTGAAATCGAAATTCCTATTTAATTCCCTCTCCCCCCATTTCGCCATTTCGTGTCATCAACCAAAAACCTCACCTACCTTCCATTCCTAGGAATTTCCACTTCCTACATTTCACTTAATTCCACAAACAGTTGGTGTGCAAACTAGATCATTGATCTCAACAAAATCACCTACTCTTCCAATTAAATAAAAAGCATTACACATCTTTCCAAAAGAACCAATCATTCCCAAAATCAAGATCAGTAACAAGACATTTTATCCCAATAAAAATCAAAATCACATATAAAATATCAAACAGTCGAAAGAAAAGGAAATTACCATAACCACCAAGATCATTGAGCTTGGCTTGGACGATCATGGTGGAGATGAAATGAGAAGCTTCACGCGCATCATTGATTAGTTTCTGAATGTCGAGTTCGTCAGTGACTTTTCGATTCTCCTCGAATTTTGTGCGGACTTCCATGGCAGAAGCTTTAAGCATCTGGGTATCCCCTGCAAATGACTTTCGAGTCGCCTTCAAAACTTCTCTATAGGCTTGGAGCACTTCCGCCCTCAACATTTTTCCCAATCTCTCTCCTCTCCTGTTAGTCTGAAGTTCTGAACTCTGAAGCAGCTTTTGGTCGTTAATTTCTTGGTTTAGCGGTTGAAGGTGTTTGTAGTGAACTAAGGAAAGATGGGTCCTAAGTAATTACTAGTCAATTAGTGCTCCTGGTTCGTTAACCGTCCCAAAACGATATTTTAGTTTGGTAACCAAAAGTTTCAGTTCACTCTTTTTCCGAACCGTAACCGTTTAGACCGGTTACCATGTAAGCGGTTAACCGTTTTTTGTTTATGGTTTTGCGGTTAACCATTAACCGTTATTTAAGCTATACTATTATATTTTACTTAATGTACATATATATTATCTATTTTTTGTACATATAATTTAGTATTAAATGTACATATATATTTTCTATTTTTTGTACATATAATTTAGTATTATATATACTCTAATATAAAATGTATTATGAAGTGAATAATAAAACTATTGGAACATATAACACTAACAATTCACTTCTTACCCTAATTATAGTGCTTATATTAATATTAAAGTTTTCAAAGAATAACATACTTCCTCTAATTGTTGTTACTTAGTAACAAATATTAAAATTAACGTAATTGTTGGAAAATAGTATTTCGGTTTTTCGGTTAACCATTGAATAAAAAATTATAACCGTAACCGTACCATTTAACCATTACTTTTATTGGTTCGATAATGTACTGTTAAAACTTTTTTTTATCAGTAGGGTTACCACCCATTTAGATCGATTTTTCGATTTCGATTGTTTTATGAGCACCTCTAGTCCTAGGGTCGTATCGATTTTTCAAACTCCAAAGTATAATTTACTATCAACAATTTATTGAATGACTAAATACCACCCTATTTTTACTTAGTAAAGCCCTAGAATACAATAGGGCCCTACCCTTTTGTTTACCTCCATTCCCCTCCTATTTCCTTTCACTTTGTCTCGTCTCTTTCAAGTTTTAGCCCTATTCCCCTCCTTTCCCTCCCTTCCCTTCCTCATTTACTCACCTACCATTAAAGCATCACCACCAAACTCACTGGAGATCAGGACCCTCGATGGAAAGGTCATAAGGTAAACTCGCCAGAGGTCCAAACTAGTATGGTAGCCATTATTTTTTTTTTATCTTTTTAAAATCCATCAGGCGTTCGAGATGGCCGAGCCAACCTACGACTAGGCGGAAGTTCTAGCCGCCTAACCATAGGTCAGGGGGTCTAAGACTTCCGGTCCAACATATGGTTGGGCGAAAATGTCAGACACCACAATTTATGGTTAGGTGTTTGACATGTCCGCCCAACCATAGGTTAGAGCGAAAATTGCAGGTACCTAAGGTTTTTGTTTTAGTGGTGGATGCAACGGTGGTAATAGTGGCTGTGGATGCAATGAGTGGTGTTTTTTCGATTTGGGTGGTAAAGTATGAAATGATGAAATCATTGCAGCTTAGTGGTTTTTCCAATTTGAGTGATTGTGTGAAGCATAACCTCCACCCATTAGTGAGTCCTTTATTAGTTGTTGAAGTTATTATTTGATGCTATAAGTGAGTCCTTTTTAAGGGAAAATTCGATGCCCATAACATTTGCTTTAATTCAGTTATCACCGAAACTTTGCGAAAGTGTAACCTTTATTACATTTCTCCATGGATTTTATTAAATGGATTCAGTTGATTGATGGCCATTAGTGGTTGAACTGAGCATATGTGTCGGTGTGTGGTGGTGGCGGCTCCGTTGTGGCTCTTGTGTGCGATGTGATTTGAAATCAGATCCTAATTAAGAAGGTTTACTAAGTACTAATCTTAATCACAATGGACATGTTTATGGCCTAAAGATTAGTACTAGTTGGCTTGTGTTAAGGAACGAACAAAGTGAAGCTAAGTAGGTCAAGCTAGCAGCTCCCATGGGTGTTAGTGAGGTGTGTGGTTGAGGTGCTTAATGTTAATTAGTTTTAGATTAGTCCTAATCATGATTTACTTTCACTAATTATGTTTATTAGTTGCTTAGCTCTTAAACTAGATTTTGTAAGTTTCAGGTTTGTAAAACCGGTTGTAATCAGCTTAGTTTGGAAGTGATTTTGGACGTGTAAAGCAAGGTACAACAAGCCCCTAACTGAGTCATAGAGGTGCTTAAGCTATTTGCTTAATTTGAGCCAATTCCAAGCTTTTCTTCCTAGATAGGAAAGCTTCCCATTTGCTGAACAGAAAAGACGCCATCTTTTGCCTATGTCCCATGCCCCTTTTTCTTCTGGTCCGGGCAGGAAGTTTTTTTTGCAGCATTTCAATGATTTCTTTCCTTGGTTTGAGATGTGTTCATGTGTAGGAAAGATTCTCATTGATTCCTTCCTCTAATCAAACGTCCAAGTAGGAGGAAAAGCAAGCAAGTGAAGCATGGTTCTAATTTCAGCTGGATTTAGAGAAGATATATTGTACTTTATTTTCTTTGTTTATTCCCTTAGTGTGTAAGGCTTAATTTATGATGTTTTAAGTCTTTTAGCTCATGTTCTATATATATGTAATCTTGGTTATTAATGAAAGCCAAATTTTGAAGTTGAAAAGCACCATTATCAACCGTTGTGTTTTAAGACTAAAACTGAGTGTTTTTGTTCTACTCTTTGCACCAATTTATTGGGAGGTTAAACTATAAGAATTCAATGCAATTAACAAGATTGGAGAGTGATTCACTTATTTTGTTAATTAAACCCTTTTTAGTTGAGGTTGAGAGTGATTCACTTCCTTAACTAAAAACAGAATACATAGTTTTAAGAGTGATTCTTTTAGCTTGTGTTCATTCCTGCTGTAAACACCATTCTTCATTGAGTTGTGTTTGTTTCAAGTGGTATCAAGAGCTCAGTTCTGAAAATGGGAGACGAAATGAGTACTAATGCTAGGAGAGATGCCATGTTAGAGGCATTAGCTAGACAAAACGAACGAAACATTAATTACAAGCTATGATGACTCAAATAACCTTAGAACGAAGTTTTCAAAAAGAAATCTAAGTGAAGAAGAAAGGAGTTCTATGGAAGATGATAGAGGATTAAAGATTGAAGTTCCTAAATTTAATGGAGCTAGTGATCCAGAAGTATACCTTGAGTGGGAAAGCTCTTTGGAATGTGTCTTTGAGTACAAAGATACTCCAAACGAGAAGAAATACAAAATGGCTATTTTAAAGTTAACCAAATATGCATCCATTTGGTTAGAAGGCGTTAAGAAACAAAGAGTGAAGGAGAACAACCAAGATTGCTACATGGGAGAAATTGAAGAACTAATTGAGGAAGCGTTTTGTTCCAACTAAATACAAGCAAAATCCATATGTTGGGTGGTCCACACTTAAACAAAACGCCATGTCTATGGAGGAGTACTTCAAGGAGTTTGAGAACCAATCCATTTTTTGTGAAATAGAAGAAATAGGGGAGCAAAAACTAGGCCGGTTCTTAGGAGGCGTGAATGAAGATGTACGTGAGAAAGTGGAGGTGCATCCATACCTTACTTTCGATGAAGCTTGCAAGGTGGCTCTCAAAATTGATAGTGAAAACAAAAAATCAGTTGCAAGTAAGTCTTATTCAAAGCCATTTAGTACTTTTAAAGTTAATACTATTGCTAGTAACTTTGATAAGAACAAAAAATAACATTTCACTAAGAAAGATAAGGACAAAGTTGTAGATGATAAAACTTTAAAAGTGAAATGTTTAAGTGTCAAGGTTAAGGTAATTACCAATCTGCTTGTCCTACTAAATGAGTCATGACTGAGAGATGTTGAGGAAATAGAAGAGTTGGAAAAAGAACCTCTTTTAGAGATGGAACATGATAAAGATGAAAGTGAAGCAGAGAACGTGTGTAATACAAAAATGGAGGGTAAAACTTTGGTTCTTAGGAGGTCATTATACTCTAATAATGTGGCGGAAAATGAAGAACAAAGGAAAACCATTTTTCATTCTAAATGCTTAGTGAACAAGAAGCTATGCACATTAATCATAGATTGAGGTAGTTGTACTAATGTAGCTTCAACTGAACTTGTAGAGAAGTTAGCATTACCTACTACTAGACATCCAAATCCTTATAAACTAAAATGGTTCGATAGTGATAACGAAGTAAGGGTGAAGAGTAGAGTTTTACTCACGTTTTCAATTGGAAACTATGAAGATAAAATTCTATGTGACGTAATTCCTATGACTGCTTGTCACGTACTACTTGGTAAACCTTGGCAATTTGATAGACAAGTCATTCATGATGGTTTAACTAATGTGTATAAGGTGAATAAAAACGGCAAAATTAAAACCTTATTACCATTACCCCTTCTAAAATTCGAAACACAAAACCAAAACCAAAAGCAAAAGAAAACCTACGTGTGGGAGTGTGTTTTTGGAAAGAAAAAGATTTGAGAGGGAGTTAGAAACCAACCAGATTGTGTATGTTTTGGTGGCTAAGGAGGTAAAGAGGGAGTGGAGGTTGAAGATCCGAATATGAGGGAGTTACTAAAGGAGTTTAGGGACATGTTTCCTAATAACCTACCACCTAGCCTATCCCTAAAATGTGGAATTGAGCATCAAATTGATCTCATCACGGAGCACCAATTCCAAATAAGCCTTCCTATAGATGTAAACCTAAAGAAAGCGAGGAGTTGCAATACCAAATCAGTGAGTTGATGAAGAAAGGCTATGTGAGAGAGAGTAAAAGCCCTTGTGCAGTTCCGACATTACTTATACCACAAAAGGATGGAACGTGTAAGGTGTGTATTGATAATCGTGCTATGAATAACATAAACCATTAAATACAAATTTCCTATCCCTAGATTGGATGACATGCTAGATGAGTAGAGTGGTTCCAAGGTGTTCTCAAATGTTGATTTGAGAAGTGGGTATCACCAAATATGCATGAGAGAGGGAGATGAGTGGAAGACGACTTTTAAGACGAAGTATGGGTTGTATGAATGGCTGGTTATGCGATTTGGTCTCACAACTGCCCCTAGCACGTTTATGAGATTGATGAATGAAGTGCTTAGGCCATTTTTGTGAAAGTTCGTGGTTGTCTATATGTAGACACAAAATCGTGTTTCCCCATTTAATGGTCCAATGATGAAATATACGCGGTCTTAGTTGGCACGGCCCAATGGAGGAGCAGTCCGAATAACCAGGCAATGGGTATTTTGAAATAATATTATAAAAGCCCAAATAATCATTCATGATGATTAATTGTAAGTTCAACCCATAAAATGTTTTTAAGTCCATTTTAAAAGCCCATATGAATATTTATTATTTTAATAAATATTTTTCTAATATTTATTGTTTTGATAAATATTTTTCTAAAAGCTTTTATTATTATCCTTTACCCATAAATCAGATTTTTTTTCCGGAAAATTCGATCTCCGGACTTTTAGGGATAAAAATGGCATCATGAAAGCACGCGTAGCATAAAAAAGGAATATTCTGGAATATTCTGAAATTTGTGCCGGACGCGGCGGCTGCGCTCAGCGCGCCACGTGCGTCCAGCACATTGGCCATATTGCGTCAGGCACGCCAATGAGCGCCTGACATGTGGACTTGTGACTCACACAGAGTCCTGCGCTTGGCGCAAGTCCTGTGTGAGACGTAAGATAATTTTTTTTTTCGAAAACGCGTTTCCATGTGCAAAGTTTTAACTGGATGGACCACGTCAGGCAGGCCAACCTGCGCTTGACGCGTGTCCTCGCGCCTGCCACGTAGGCTTGCGCCTGGCGCAGGGCGTGCGTGAAGCGCACATGCTGGTTTGCCTATAAATACGGGCTGATTTCCCGAATCAAACACGGCTTCGAATTATTATTTTTACGCACGCAAATACTCTCAAACACTCCGAAACATACTTCGAATACAAAACATCCAAACACTTTTTGATCTTCCACATTAATTCTTGTTCCTGATTCTACTATATTCCTGGTTTCAAGATTGCTTCGACTGAAGGTCACCACGCTCTTCGATCTAAACCGCATAGGTACAATCCTGAGGGCTCTTGAATAATCATATTTATTTTATTGAAGTTACTAACCTTTTTCTTGTCATGATGTAGATTCTTAATTAATAACCGTGGTTCTTTTGTAAATTCTAACCTCTTTTCTTATATTTTCTGTATATAATGTTCATACTATTATGATTGTCTTGCATGCCTTTTTATCACCCACATGTTATTATGCTAAATAAGACCTAAAGAACTGTTCTAATTAATTCAGATAATTTGGACAACCTGCTAGGAACCTTGTAAAATGATTGCCTAATAACTAATCACTAAATAATTAGTCTTTTTGTGTGTTTCCTGAACCCATCTAGATTAATTATTTTAGGGTGCTTAAAACGTTATTTGATTATTCTATTGCATAAAATCTGCTGTGAATTGTTATTTAGTAGAGGCTAGCAATGGGCAATATAGTTCCTGACTATATTGTACCCTTACCCCCGAACTCACTTTTTGGTTCCTGACCATCTATGGAGTCATGACGGGAAAATGTACATTGGATAAGTC
Organism: Beta lomatogona; assembly: GCA_947646795.1. Taxonomy (NCBI): domain Eukaryota; kingdom Viridiplantae; phylum Streptophyta; class Magnoliopsida; order Caryophyllales; family Amaranthaceae; genus Beta; species Beta lomatogona. Next base: position 4,693,653 of record CANSNZ010000020.1, on the reverse strand, counting down.
CCTAAGATGTCCCTTCCGTTTCAATATCCAATTAGGTTTATGATTCTTCCTCTAAAGAATTGTTGGCGACTTCAAAACATATATTTAATAGAACCTTAACAATGGGGTAGTCAAATAAACGCGTTCATACCGCATGTAGGCATTAAAGGAATTCAAAATCCACGCCTACACTATACTATTTGGATGATATTCTTGTTATAGCTCTAACAAGGATTATCATCTAAACCATTTGCACCAACTGCTCGAGGTTCTAAGGGAGCAAAAACTCTATGCAAGTTGGAGAAATGCACGTTCATGCAAAGGAAGATTGGCTTTCTTGGCTTCATTATTTCAGATGAAGGTGTGAAGGTGGATCCATCTAAAGTGGAAGCTATTTCCTCTTGGCTGGTTCCAAAGACTATCACATAAGTGAGATATTTTCGTGGTTTAGTTTCATTTTATTAGGAAGATTTATAAATAAATTCAGGACTTTATTAGCTCCTATAACTAAATGCAGTAAACATGGAAAATTTCAATGGACTGAAGTAGCTCAAAGGGCTTTTGAATTTGTAAATGAAAAGATGTGTAACACGCCTATTTTAGCTTTATTTGATTTTACTAAACCTTTTGAAGTGGAGTGTGATGCTAATGAAACAGGTATTGGAGCTGTTTTGATTCAATGTTGGCAAACCTATTGCTTATTTTAGTGAGAAACTTAACAACGCTAAATTGAATTATTCTGCCTATGATAAATAGTTTTATGCCATGGTTAAAGCTCTTAATAATTGGAGTCACTATTTGAGACCACAAGCTTTTGTTCTTCATTATGATCATGAATCTTTGAAATATATTCATGGAAGCTTAGTGTTCCTCATGCTAAATGGGTAGAATTCTTGCAATCTTTTAATTTTGTTGCTAAAAACAAAGATGGAAAAGCTAACATTGTAGCAGACGCATTATCTCAGAGGCACCTATTGCTTAACATGGTGGATTCCAAAGTACCTGGGTTTGAATTGACCAAGGAATTCTATGCTCTTGATAAGGAGATGCGTGACTTGTTCGTGGCTACAAAGGATGGTCCAAATGACAATTATCATCGAATGCAGGGGTTCTTGTTAACAAACTTTGTTTCCACAAGTGTCTTGTTCGTGATTTGTTGATTACAGAAGCTCATGGAGGTGGTTTGGGTGGCCATTTTGGTGTTAGCAAAACTATGAAGCTATTACAAGAACACTTTTCATGGCCTCATATTATCAAAGAAGTTCAAGCGTTCTAGCTCGTTGTGGTGTTCGTCAAAGAGCATGTTTCCTAAGGGGTTGTACACGTCGTTATCAATTTTCGAGAGACCATGGGAGGATGTTAGCATGGATTTCATTGTAGTACTTCCTAGAACACAAAGAGGGAAAGACTTTATCATGGTGGTGGTGGACCGTTTCTCTAAAATGGTACACTTTGTGCCTTGCCATAAAACAAAAAATGATATTAATGTTTCTTGTTTATATTTCAGAGAAATTGTTCATTTACATGGAGTACCAAGAACTATTGTCTTAGATCGAGATAGTAAGTTTTTGAGCCATTTTTGGAGATCCCTATGGAGAATGATGGGTACTAAGTTGCTGTTTAGGTATCACACAATCCCCAAAGAGATGGTCAAACTAAAGTGACCAATAAAACTCTAAGCACATTATTAAGGGGTTTACTAAGAAAAAAAGGAAAAGATTGGGATGTCAAGCTATGCCATGCGGAGTTTGCTTACAATAGAACTCCAAATTTTGCAACAAAACACTCACCATTCGAAGTAGTATATGAGGTAAATCCTTATGTACCTATTAATCTTATTTATTTTCCAAAAGATTCTTATGTCCATGGAGATGTTAGGCAACAAGGTGAAGCTATGGTGAAGGTTCACAAAGAGATACACACCAACATAGAGAAAGATAATGAGATGTATAAGAAGAAAGCAAACAAGAGCCAAAAACCAAGAGTGTTTGCTCCTAGAGATTTGGTGTGGATTCACTTAAGGAAGGAGAGATTTCCAAGTAAGAGAAAGCATAAACTCATTCCAAGAGCTGAAGGACCTTTTAAAGTCGTAAAGAGATATGGAGACAAGGCTTACAAGATAGACCTTCCTCGAGAATATGGAGTGGCAACAACATTCAATGTAAGTGATTTGTCCCTTTACTTAGAAGATTCATATTTACAAGAATTGAGGACAAATGCTTTTGAACAAGGGGAGGATGATGTGAAATCAGATCCGAATAAAGAAGTTTTACTAAGTACTAATCTTAATCACAACAAAGGAGAGATTCATGGCCTAAAGATTAGTACTAGTTGGCTCGTGCCAAAGAACGAAGGAAGAGCAGCTAATTAGGTCAAGCTAGAAGTTGCCCGTGGGTGTTGGTGAGGTGTTTGCTTGAGGTGCTTAATGTTAATTAGTTTTAGTTTAGTCCTAATTATGCTTTACTATCACTAATTATGTTTATTAGTTGCTTAGCTCTTAAACTAGTTCTTGTACGTCTTGGTTTTCTAAAACCGGTTATAATTAGCTTAGTTTGTAAGTGATTTTGGGCGTGTAAAGCAAGGTGCAACAAGCTCCAAGATGAGTTATAGAGGTACTTAATCTACTTAGTTTGAGCCAATTCCAAGCTTTCCTTCCTAGATAGGAAAGCTTCCCATTTGCTGAACAGAAAAGACGCCAGCTTTGGCGTGGGTCCCAACCCCCTTTTCTTCTGGTCTGGGAAGGAGGTTTTTTTTGCAGCATTTAAATGATTTATTTCCTTGGTTTTAGATGCATTCATGTGTAGGAAAGTTCTCATTGGTTCCTTTCTTTAATCAAACGTCCAACTAGGAGGAAAAGCAAGCAAGTGAAGCATGGTTTTGATTTCAGCCGGATTTAGAGAAGATATTTTGTACTTTCTTTTCTTTGTTTATTCCCTTAGTGTAAGGCTTAATTTTTGATGTTTTAAGTCTTTTAGCTCATGTACTATATATATGTAAGCTTTTTTATTAACGAAAATCAGATTTTGAGGTTGAAAAACACGATCATCAATTGTTGTGTCTAAAGACTAAAAACCGAGTGTTTTTATTCTACTCTTTGCAAGAATTTCTTGGGAGGTTAAACTACAAGAATTCAATCCAATTAACAAGATTGGAGAGTGAATCACTTATTTTGTTAATTTAACCTCTTTTACTTGAGGTTGAGAGTGATTCACTTCCTTAACTAGAAATCGAATACATAGTTTTAAGAGTGATTCATTAGCTTGTGTTTATTCCTATTCTAAACACCATTCTTCATTGAGTTGTGTTTATTTCACAATGGAGGTGAAGGTGGTGGTGGATGCAAGTGAGGGTTTGTCTTGTCGATGGGGTGGGAGGAATAGTAAAGATAGGGAAAGGAAAGGGGGAAACGGAGGGAAAGTGATGGTGTATTAAAGTATAAAATACAGGGAGATAATGAGAAAATACAAGACGCGGAATAGCAATTCCTACAATTTAGGGGAAAAATTGATAGGAATAATCCACCTTTGGCTAGTCTACACAAAATAGTTCCACCTTAAATTAATCTAAAAAATCCAACCTTTGCACCTCACCTTCTCAAAATTGTTCTTAACCGGTTGTTAACAGGTTTAATTGGTAAAGCTTAAAACCTGTTGCTTTTCTTTTGTTCTAGAGTTTTAAATTAGTGTATAATTTTAAAAAATCTCTCTTATACCATGTTGGAATAGTGTCCTTCAACATTGTGTATTTCTCTGTTATATAATAGTATAAAGGATTATTTACGGAATAACTAATTCAATTATACTAAGTGATCAAAAATATTTAGCTAGAAACAACTTTTGTTCAGTTAATTTAATAACAACTGTTTTAAACGAACTTAATTATAATTGAACGTATAGGGTGAAACAAAAATATGATATGAACATAAGCTTGATTAAAGATTAAAGCCGAAAGGACAGGTGTAATACTCCGTATTTTTGGGAGTTATTTTGCTGTAAATAAGAAAATAAAGTGAAAGTGAAGGTATTTTATAATATAGTTTGGGTAAGCCTACAGTTATAATTTAAATATACAACCTACTTTCGTACCTAATTATATTCGGTTTTTGTTAAATGATAAATCAGAATTCGAATTGGAAACAAATCCTATTAAACCTAAGTTTACCATGCTATAAATAGGAGAAAAAAAAAAATTAAAACCCTAACTCCTATTCCTCATCAACCGTTTTCTCTCTCTCCTCCTTTTTTATCCCTCCTCGTCACTCTCCTTTCTCTCTCCGGTGCTATCTTCTTTCCCTCTCCCGTGTGTTTGCGTCGACTACCATCGACGTGCGAGTGGTGCGAGGCTCGCTGCTGTGTGTCGAGCGACAAGTCGTCGCTGTTGCGGGTGAGCGACAAGGTGTGCGGGGCCTTGTGTGCGAGTTGAGGGTTGTGCTGTGCGAATCGTGTGTGCGGAGGTGCGAGGCTTCGAGTGTGCGTGTGAGTCGTGGGTCGTGCGAGTCCTCGAGGGTGTGTGCAGTGTTGTGCGGGGCGACGAGTGTGCTTCGAGGGCTGCGGATCGACGAGTGCTGCGAGTGGCTGTCGAGTGCTCGTGTGTCGTGAGGCTTGCTTGGTCGTGACCGAAGTTACGAGTGTGGTGTTCGAGTCGGAGGGTCGTGGCTCGTTGGTGTGCAGCCGTGTGTGGTCGGCGTCGTCGTGGTCGCCGGTATACTTCCGGCGGTCCTTTTCTTTCTTTCTTTCTTTCCTTCTTTTAATTAATTAATATAATCTGATTTTGTAATTCTTGTGTATCTTGGATTAAGTTTGTAATTATAAATAAAGTATAGAATTGGTTAAAAGAAATCAGATTTAGAAGTATACTATTACTCCTCATGCTGATTTTTATTTCTTAATTCTGATTTCACTATACTTATGTATTGGGTAAAGTTGGGATTTTTAAATAAAGGTACATATTATGAACTAAAGGAAATCAGATTTATATTACATTACTAGTTTTACTTTGAGTTTATTTCTTCAATTTCGATTTTATAGTTCTTTTATATATGTATCTAGTTGAGTTTGTTCTTATAAATAAAGTAGTGTAAACGTTAAACGAAATCAGATTCGCAAACTTATTATTAAGTTCTAAAAATATTAGTTTTAATAGAGTTCAGGAAAAGGATGTTTAAACAACAAGAACGTTTACTTTTATTGTTCAAAACACTAAGTTTTAAATAGTAGTTAAGTTGGTTTTATTTTAATGTGATCAAGGACTTAGAACTGAATTATTTTTATATTTCGATTAGGTCCCAATTTCATAAGCGGAATGTTTTAATAGTCAGCAAAGATTCTCCGTTACAAGGTACGTACGCGTACTAGTTCAGTTGTAATTACTAGTATCATGTTAGGTTGTGAATTATTCTATTGGAACCTAGAATCATGATAGGCAACGATTGTATGGTTGTGATTGCTGAGATTGTTTGGTAGCATGATTGCGGTATGTAGCATTTTAATGCGTAATTCTATCGTATCATAAGCATGAAAGTTTTGGATTTGTATTCTTTGATCTATGGTGTGACAAGGTTGTTACAAGAATAAAGATTTGAGTATTGTATCTAAGAAGGAATGTTAAAATGATTACATGTTTAATGTGGTATGAATGATCAATACTAAGAAAGGATTTTGGCAATAAACTTGTAGTTGGACTCCCTACAAGTGATGAACAATGGGGGGAGTGTGAGACTTGTTCTATACTCCTACGCAGGCCTACTGTGACGACAATAGTGTCCCTATAAATTTACATAACTCAAGTAGGCGGAAGGTTCCGTACGATCTTGGGGGTATGCATACTAAGGTGATGGATGTGGAACGGAACGAAACCGTATTTACATTTCATCTAATAGACCAAGTTGTCTATTAAGGATTAAGTAGCCCGTATGATTCTAGAAAGATGACGGTGCCCGTTCGATGCCAAATATATTGTAAAAACGAAATTTAATGTTTTTGTAGTATCATGTTTAGGAATTGTTATTACTCTTCTGTTTATGTTTAGTGTATTATTTAACTGATTTTGTACGTACTCAGCGTAGCTGATTGTTTGTTATTTGTGTTGTTTGTTGACCTGTGATGAACCATTGATATTTCAATGGGGAGCAGATTAGGTATGTTGGTGATGCTGCATGAGTTCGAGCATACAGGGGATACTTTTGATTGTAAACTTTTAAATTGTTTTGGTTGAACATCCTAGAGATTTGTTTATGATTTATGGTTTTAAATAAAAGGGGTCAATAGTGATTCCCGAGTTGTAGTTAAGTTAGTATTTTATTTCCGCTGCAGTTTAGTTTTCATAATAAAGAGTAAGTTAGTGTTTTAAATTCAATAAGCCTTGCGTTTCACCGCGGCGGTAACACTCCCAAAGTCGATGCAACGTAGTTTAGACGTGTATGGATTTTGGGGGTGTTACATGGTATCAGAGCCAAAAGTTCCTATTTTCAATGATGTTTTAAAAGATTTTGAAATGGGTAGTATGGGATAAGAGCATATAGATTACTTTTGCGTGCATTAAATCATAGGAATGATTTTATTTGTAATGCCTTTCTTGCATGTACTTGTCTGATATGTTTATAGAAAGCATGCAAATACTGTGGAATGAATCAAATGTCTGATTATATGAAATGTAGTGTGGTTTGCTTGATTGAATTGGTGAAAGATTCTTTGAAATCTTCGAAATATGAATAGAGTAGGAGAATGTACAAGGATAAGTACATAGATAGTGGTTAGAAGCACTAAATTCGATAGTAAAATATTTTATTTCCTAAAAGTTTCGAATTAATATAATATTCCAAAGATGTTTCAGAAAGGTATTGAATTAAAACCTTATTTCGAATATTTTAGGAAAGAATCATATAAATTGTTATAAATATTTTGATTTGGAGTTCTAAAATTGAACATAATCGTTTTACCTCTTATATATGTTTATATATAATGTATACTTAAAAACCTTAAATTCACAAAACTTAGACTATTTTCCTTCTTTAAATTCGCAGATGGTTTACGACATAGGTCCTAAGGAATACCTGATGAAACACCGAATAGCGGAAGATTGGGACATCTGGGCCCATAAAATGAAAGCTGCTATGGAATATAGGACCTTACAGGGAGATACTAGACTAAAGACTGAAATGGAGAAAATATATCTTATGCTGCAGTATGTCCCTAAGGAGGAACCCTACCTTTTCGTACACCGTAGATATGGGGATATGTGGTCAGAAAATGGAGGTTTTAATAGGGCCAAACACAATTACTGGAACCAATACCTTCCTACTGTAGGACATTTTATTACCGATCTAAAATACTGTGAAAATGAATGGAGAATTCGTGAGAAAAGAAGTTGGGAGCCCTCTACCTCATCACCTTTAGTTCGAGGAACCTATCATGTGGGGGAAAGCTCGGGAATTAATGTGAATTCTGAGAACCCTAGAGTTAAATCTGAGCAACAAGATTCCTTTAGAGCTGCAAAAAGAGCTAGGTACCAATCTTTTGAGGATGAGTTCATACCCGAGGACTACCACATAGCGTCAAACCTCAGAACTGTTATCTACATTTCCGATGATGAGGGGAATAATAGGACTTTCATCGCAGTGATTGGGGAAGATAATGCTGAACCTATACTTGACTTAGAAAATGAAGAAGAGAGAGATCCTAATGAAAATGAGCCTGCGCAAGAGGGAGATCCTGATGAGAATGAGCCTGCTAAAGGGGATCCGATTGAGGAAAACGAAGAAGAAGCAGAAGAAGAGCCCATAGAAGAAGAACCTCTGGAGGAAGATGAACCTATAGAGGATGACGAGTCTTCTGAGGACGAAGCTGACATGGAGGAAGGAATAGAAAATCCTAATTTAGATGACGAAGCTCACCATTATAGTCCTTTGTTTCTTTTGATTATATAATTAGGATTAGAATATTATTTTATTCGTTTATTTCAGTTTTAATAAGGCTTGCATGCCAAGTAGCAAATTAGTATTCTTTTATTCTTTTATTTATTCATATTATGTTTTCCTTGGAAACAATAAATTTTACTCTTTTTAATAATAATACAATAATTTTATTCTTTCATTTGATGTAACGTCTTAGTTGAGATGTTTATATTGCAAGTCAATAGAGACTTAATGATTGTTCGCGATAAAGATGTGTTATATAAACGTGCCAATGTGTAGTAGTTAAATAAAGAAACGACTATGTGCATATCGCTGAAACAACCGTTGTGTCATTTTTTCAGCGCATAATGGTTCGTCAAGGCGGCACGCCTGATACCTCTCTGAATGTCGAGCAATCGATTCGTGATCTAGTGCAGATCACAGCTAACCTAGCCCAGGGTCATAACCGGGATGGGGACTTGTCTGAAAAGGTTGCCCGTAGGAACCCACCGGTACTGAATGGGAAAGGGGACCCGAGGAATTGGAAAACTGGGTTGGGGAGTTTGATAAGCTTTTCTTTACCCTCTCCTGTCCAGATGACAAGACTGTGCCCTTAGCAAGCTATTACCTACAGGGGGATGCCCACTTTTGGTGGACGCAAGCTAAGGACAACCTCCTAAAACAGCCTGACTTTGGGTGGGAAACTTTCAAGAAAGCCCTGAGGGATAAGTATTACCCTCCATACCTCAAGAAGCAGAAAGCCCAAGAGTTTATGATGCTAGAACAAGGGAACCTGTCTGTTGAGGAGTATTATTGCAAATTCATTGAGTTGATGAGATTTGCTCCTGAAATTGCCCCAACTGAGGAAGCTAAGGCCTCACGTTTTGAATTAGGGCTCACTCTTGACCTACAAGGGAGACTGGGGGGAGATACTTTCACTTCGTTGGACCATGTCTTTGGCAAAGCTGCCCACCTATATGCCATAAGGAAACGAGAGGAAGGGGGTAAACAAGGTGAGAAACGAAAGGAGAATCCAAACCCCGAGGTTCAGAGATTTGAAAAGAAACACCATGGGAACCAGAACAACCAAACCTTCCAAAGAAACTTTAGTAAGGGACCCAACGACGATAATAATAACCACAACAATGACACCAACAACCGCATACCTGAGCATGTGTACAGGTGTAAGAAGTGTCCATATAATCATCCTGGGAAGGATTGCGAGGGTAATAAGGTGGAGTGTTATGAATGTGGGAAAATGGGGCATAGAGCGTACGAATGCTATTCGAAGAATAAGGTTAACCCCAATAGTCATTAAGAGGAACTATGGAGACAAGCCTATGAATGGGAATGAGAATGGTGGAAATGCATACAATGGGTCAGGGAACTCTAATTGCTCCAAACCACCAACCAATGCAGATAATCAGACACCAAGTGGGAACCATGTGACCAACAACAATGATAATAAGGGCACAGGGAAGCTGTATATGATGACGGTTAGCGAAGAGGAGGCTCGTAGAGATGTTGTCACGGGTACTTTCTCTATCAACTCAAATCCTGTTAAAGTCTTGTTCGATTCTGGAGCATTTTGGTCTTTTATTGCCCATACAACTATTAAAACTCTAGCACTGGTTGAGTCCGAGTCAATTTCTATGCCTATAGTTATTTCGTCTGGGGATATTGTTAATTGCTCTAAGAAATTCCTTAATGTCTCACTGAAAATAGGGGAGGGCTTCTTTCCTTCCGATTTAATAGAGTTTAAGGTATGGTTACCATCAGTTGAGGATTGCTGACCAAGATATACCTAAAACTGCCTTCAGGAGTAGGTATGGACACTAGAGTTTACCGTCATGCCTTTCGGGTTAACCAATGCACCTGCTGTTTGCATGGACCTAATGAATATGATTTTTCGACCCTACCTCGATAAATTCATAGTCGTGTTCATAGACGATATATTGATATATTCAAGGAGCAAGGAAGAACATGAGGGACATTTGGGGCTTATTTTATAGACACTTAGGGAGAACTAATTGTATGCAAAGTTTTAAACATGTTATTCGATTGCATAAAGTACCCGGAGCTCTTTCAAGGGGTACGTGAGTTACGGGGACGTAACTTTTCTTTTAGGGGGGAAGAATGCGATAGAATTTCGCGCTTCCACCCTAAAATTTCCTAAAGTTTGCTTAAGATTGTTATTTATGTGTATTATTGCTTATGTGACTGGCGAAAACTAGAAAACGCTTGTGAAATTTTGGGACTTAGAAGTGCAAAAGGTCGTCGTTAAGACTTACTACCTCAAAGTTTCGGGACGAAACTTTCTTTAAGGGGGGAAGCCTGTAATACTCCGTATTTTTGGGAGTTATTTTGCTGTAAATAAGAAAATAAAGTGAAAGTGAAGGTATTTTATAATATAGTTTGGGTAAGCCTACAGTTATAATTTAAATATACAACCTACTTTCGTACCTAATTATATTCGATTTTTGCTAAATGATAAATCAGAATTCGAATTGGAAACAAATCCTATTAAACCTAAGTTTACCATACTATAAATAGGAGAAAAAAATAATTAAAACCCTAACTCCTATTCCTCATCAGCCGTTTTCTCTCTCTCCTCATTTCTTCTCCCTCCTCGTCACTCTCCTTTCTCTCTCCGGTGCTATCTTCTTTCCCTCTCCCCTGTGTTTGCGTCGACTACCATCGACGTGCGAGTGGTGCGAGGCTCGCTGCTGTGTGTCGAGCGACAAGTCGTCGCTGTTGCGGGTGAGCGACAAGGTGTGCGGGGCCTTGTGTGCGAGTCGAGGGTTGTGCTGTACGAATCGTGTGTGCGGAGGTGCGAGGCTTCGAGTGTGCGTGTGAGTCGTGGGTCGTGCGAGGCCTCGAGGGTGTGTGCAGTGTTGTGCGGGGCGACAAGTGTTGCGGGTGTGCGAAGTGTGCTTCGAGGGCTGCGGATCGACGAGGGCTGCGGATCGACGAGTGCTGCGAGTGGCTGTCGAGTGCTCGTGTGTCGTGAGGCTTGCTTGGTCGTGGCCGAAGTTACGAGTGTGGTGTTCGAGTAGGAGGTTCGTGGCTCGTTGGTGTGCAGCCGTGTGTGGTCGGCGTCGTCGTGGTCGCCGGTATACTTCCGGCGGTCCTTTTCTTTCTTTCTTTCTTTCCTTCTTTTAATTAATTAATATAATCCGATTTTGTAATTCTTGTGTATCTTGGATTAAGTTTGTAATTATAAATAAAGTATAGAATTGGTTAAAAGAAATCAGATTTAGAAGAATACTATTACTCCTCATGCTGATTTTTATTTCTTAATTCTGTTTTCACTATACTTATGTATTGGGTAAAGTTGGGATTTTTAAATAAAGGTACATATTATGAACTAAAGGAAATCAGATTTATATTACACTACTAGTTTTACTTTGAGTTTATTTCTTCAATTCCGATTTTATAGTTCTTTTATATATGTATCTAGTTGAGTTTGTTCTTATAAATAAAGTAGTGTAAACGTTAAACAAAATCAGATTCGCAAACTTATTATTAAGTTCTAAAAATATTAGTTTTAATAGAGTTCAGGAAAAGGAAGTTTAAACAACAAGAACGTTTACTTTTATTGTTCAAAACACTAAGTTTTAAATAGTAGTTAAGTTGGTTTTATTTTAATGTGATCAAGGACTTAGAACTGAATTATTTTTATATTTCGATTAGGTCCCAATTTCATAAGCGGAACATTTTAATAGTCAGCAAAGATTCTCCGTTACAAGGTACGTACGCGTACTAGTTCAGTTGTAATTACTAGTATCATGTTAGGTTGTGAATTATTCTATTGGAACCTAGAATCATGATAGGGAACGATTGTATGGTTGTGATTGCTGAGATTGTTTGGTAGCATGATTGCGGTATGTAGCATTTTAATGCGTAATTCTATCGTATCATAAGCATGAAAGTTTTGGATTTGTATTCTTTGATCTATGGTGTGACAAGGTTGTTACAAGAATAATGATTTGAGTATTGTATCTAAGAAGGAATGTTAAAATGATTACATGTTTAATGTGGTATGAATGATCAATACTAAGAAAGGATTTTGGCAATAAACTTGTAATTGGACTCCCTACAAGTGATGAACAATGGGGGGAGTGTGAGACTTGTTCTACACTCCTACGCAGGCCTACTGTGACGACAGTAGTGTCCTTATAAATTTTGATAACTCATGTAGGCGGAAGGTTCCGTACGATCTTGGGGGGTATGCATACTAAGGTGATTGATGTGGAACGAAACGAAACCGTATTTACATTTCATCTAATAGACCAAGTTGTCTATTAAGGATTAAGTAGCCCGTATGATTCTAGAAAGATGACGGTGCCCGTTCGATGCCAAATAAATTGTAAAAACGAAATTTAATGTTTTTGTAGTATCATGTTTAGGAATTGTTATTACTCTTCTGTTTATGTTTAGTGTATTATTTAACTGATTTTGTACGTACTCAGCATTGCTGATTGTTTGTTATTTGTGTTGTTTGTTGACCTATGATGAACCATTGATATTTCAATGGGGAGCAGATTAGGTATGTTGGTGATGCTGCATGAGTTCGAGCATACAGGGGATACTTTTGATTGTAAACTTTCAAATTGTTTTGGTTGAACATCCTAGAGATTTGTTTATGATTTATGGTTTTAAATAAAAGGGGTCAATAGTGATTCCCGAGTTGTAGTTAAGTTAGTATTTTATTTCCGCTGCAGTTTAGTTTTCATAATAAAGAGTAAGTTAGTGTTTTAAATTCAATAAGCCTTGCGTTTCACCGCGACGGTAACACTCCCAAAGTCGATGCAACGTAGTTTAGACGTGTATGGATTTTGGGGGTGTTACAACAGGAATAACCTTAATGAGGGAGAGTGTAGTGGGGCGTGTGATAGGAGAGGAAAAAGCCAGTCAAAAGTGATGGGTGAGATGTTAGTGATATCTCTCCTTATAAGTAGGATATCAGTAACTCAATAACAGGCTCTATTAAGTAATATTGTTCCATAATATTTTCTCTCTCCTCTTCTCTATTACTTGTGTTTACACAAAGTGATAAAGGGTGTTCTTCCTTCATCATATCAATGTTCAAGATCTAAGATGTCTAAAGAGTGGTGTTCATTCATAAGGTATGGATACTGATATAGGAATTGGAGTTCTTTGTTCTGTAATTAAATTAGAAAAGGAAAGGCATGGTACAACATGTATAAAATTATGTGTTTAGATTTATATTAGTTATATACATGAGATCCTGATTATGATTTTATTATTAATCTGCTGCTAAAAGGGTAAAAGCGAGTAGTTCGTACTTGATCTAATTGTTTATAAAACCTAACAGTGGTATCAGAGCCTGTTGTATATAATAATTTTGATCTAATTATATACATACTTATTATTTTTAAAGGTTGAAATTGAATTAATGGCATGAAATTTTTTATTTGATAATTTTATTCATATATATGTTGCATATTGTATATATGTTTCGAATTTTAGGGTTAATTTTATTCGAATATATGCTCTGAATTTAGTATTAATTTGCTCAATTTTGTTATGTATTCATGTGTTTTTAATTTAATTAAGAAGCATGATTGTTTCATATTTATTTTATATAGATTGCTCCAAGAATTAATTTAATTTTTATGTTCGTTGGATGAAAATATATTTTGAAGAACTAATTTTTTTTGAACAACAAGATTTGTTTTTCCAGTTCTACGTAATATGATATAAATTTAAATTTATAATTTTGAATTTCAATTTATTAAAGATGATATTTTTCTGGAGAAACTGACAACAGAGGTCTCAACTTTGAGTGATAATTTTTAATTAAAAGGTCTGAACTATTGATTAACCTGTGTAGGTCCCAACTTTAGGGGGTCTTAGCTTTTAGCGGGCCTCAACGACTTAAAACTGAAGTTTTTTTTTTTAAATCTCACCTAGTTCCTACATCCCTCCCTCAATTAACCCTTCTGGTGTGACCCAAGTTTTACAAGTGATGACCTATTAAGCCATTTCCAAGTCACTAAGGCCCGCTAAAAGTTAAGACCCCCTAAAGTTGGGACCTACACAGGTTAATCAATAGTTCAGACCTTTTAAAAATTATCACCCAAAGTTGAGACCTCTGTTGTCAATTTTTCCTAATTTTGTTAATTGGATTAATTAGAAATTTGTTCTCGTCTTGTCTCTATTACAAATCAAATATTGAATATTCGAATTTGGTTGCTCATAATTAAATATTCTAAAAAAATTTATAATTTAAAATTTGAAATTTAATCGTGTAATTATATATAAAAAAAGGAAAGGTAGAAGAGGCATGAAAAGGAAAGAAAGGAGTTGGGCTTTTCTCTTTCCCTTCCACACAGCCTAAAGAGAGATGGAGTTGGGCTCCTCCTCTTTTGTTTCACGCGGCGTAGGCAAAGAATTGGTTGATATTCTGCTTATGCTTAATGTTTTAAATGTATATAAGTTTACTTATTATGTTTGATTGATTTTAAGAGTTCACATCAGTAGTGGAAAAAAAACCCATCCGGTTCGGTCAAAATCGCGCTTACAGATCCGGTTCAAAATCAGATCAGTTAACCATGTACTGATTCGGTTTTAAGGTGAAAACCGGATAAGTTATAAGTTAACTGATCCGGTTTTCACGTTAAAACCGAATCAGCTGGCCTGTATTTTGTGTAAAAAAAAAGCCGAGCATGGATGCAGGCTATACAAGCTAGTAGCTACTGCAGTTGCTAGTTGCCACCCATTCAACAATTCTAAAAAACAAAATAAAATAAATTCAACAACCAACAACAATAAAACAGATGACATCTGAACAATGAAAGAAAAAATATGAAAGAAATGACATATGACCAAATGAAAAAAAAGAGAGTGATATTAAAGAAATTCGAAACTAAATTCAAGAGAAAATAACATCTGAAAAAATGTTATATCAAATTACAAACAACTATAAATTCAAATAAAATAAAATTATTTAATTACAAACTTTATACAATCTTAGAAATTACATATGAACTAAAAAAATCAAAGAATAAATCGCATCTAAACTATAATTCTAAACCCTAAAAAAAGGAGAAAATGAAATCACATCTAAACTATAATTCTAAACCCTAGAAAAACAAAAAAAGAGCTGAAATCGCATCTAATTGTCATTTTAAACCCTAAAAAAACGAAAAAAAGATTTGAAATCGCAACTAAACTAAAAAAACAAAATGAAACAACTAACTGATGGCAGGAAAATGAAACGAAATCGCATCAATTCAAATTGCCTCGCTGAGTTGTTGGTATTCGCTGATGGCGGTGTTGGTGAAGATGGGGAGATGAAGAGAGAGAGAGAGAGAGAGAGAGAGAGAGAGAGAGAGAGAGAGAGGTGTCGGCGAGGCGACGGGAGAGACAACTAACTGATAACAGGATTATATTTACTTTGTTTTTCGATTTCGTGAAAAGAGGAGGAGAGGATGAGAGATGAGAGTTGAGAGATGAAAGGGGGGGGTGAGTGATGGATTTCGTCGGGCGAGGAAAGAGATGGATTTCATCAGGTGAGGAGAGAGATGGATTTCGCCGGTTAGGGTTTAATGGGAGGAGAGAGATGGCTTGGTGAGTGAGGTGAGAGATGAAAGGCGTGGAGTGTTTATGTTTTTTAGGGTTATGTTGAGGAAATAGAGTGAGAGGAGATGGGTGTGGTAGGGTGAAATGAAAGAATGAGAGGGGAGGGGTGTGGTAGGGTGAAATGAGAGAGGAGAGGGGGTACCGTTAGCGTGAATATAAGTGAGCGAAAGATTTGGATGCTGGGCATGTCATTTTGGGTCGTTCATTTTGGGCCCTAATTGATTCGGTTGGGACGAACCGAATCAGTCAATGAAAACTGATCCGGTTTTCCTCCCAACTGGATCAGTTAATTGACCCACAATTTAGCATCCATAATTTGGTGGATTTACTAATCCGGTTTTGAGAGAACCGAATAAGTTTTGTTGTGTTATATAAGGTTTTTTCACTAGTGCATAGTTTTCAAACTAACATAATAAACTAAGTCCCACTATAATAATGAGTTTACAAGTTGCCTTTCCAAGATAAGTAACACCTATTAAGCCTTCGATCACCAGTGATAGGTTTTGCCAAAGCAATAGTATCACTTCTATTCTTAGGATATATGAGGGTAGGCCTAATAAATAGACTTACATGTTAATTTTGGTTAGCTCATCAATATCAGTAAGGAGTCCTACATGTTGAGGTAACAGTGATAGATATTAATATTGGATATAACCTATCAACCAAGAATAATATTGGATGCCATTAGCAATGGGATTGCTTAAGTAGAAACAAAATAATTAAGTCAAGCTAAAGCATGCTTAAAAATTTGTAATTTTCGAAGATTTTGGATTATGTTATTCATTGGCACTTAGTTTGATGAATAAAATAAAGGAAAAATTGACAATAGAGGTCTCAAATTTGGGTGATAATTTTTAAAAGGTCTGAACTATTGATTAACCTGTGTAGGTCCTAACTTTAGGGGGTCTTAACTTTTAGCGGGCCTTAGTGACTTGAAACTGGCTTAATAGGTCATAACTTGTAAAACTTGGGTCACACCAGAAGGGTTAATTGAGGGAGGGGAGTAGGAACTAGGTGAGATTTTTTAAAAAATTATCAGTTTTAAGTCACCGAGGCTCGCTAAAAGTTAAGACCCCCTAAAGTTGGGACCTACACAGGTTAATCAATAGTTCAAACCTTTTAAAAATTATTGCCCAAAGTTCAGACCTCTATTGTCAATTTTTCCTAAAATAAATGACTTGTTATGGATGAATGTTTTTCTACCAAGTTATTTAAATCATGACAGAAAATTATTTATTGCATTTATTTTTCTATTGTAGTAATCATGTATGGCAACAACAGCAAGTCAAACAATTTAAACCTCCACTCAATCCTTGAGAAGGATAAGTTGACTGGGACACACTTCTTAGACTAGCAAAGGAACTTAAGAATTGTTCTAATGCAAGAGAAAAAGGAGTTTGTTATTGATAACATCATCCAAGAGTTGAAGAATCCTTTTCAGGTGTAGGTAAGAGTTGAGAGGTCTGAAACCTCTAAGGCTATCTTCAATATGCTCTTGAAGAAGGCAAGTCGGTGGGTTCTCATTTATAGAATATGATTGGATTGTTTGACAACATGGAGAGACTAGGATTTCCTTCTGGAAAGGAAATAACTAACAATTTTCTTCATTCCCTTCCTGATGGTTATGAGCAATTCAAGCTCAATTTTAACATGAATGGAATGGAGAAGAGCTTGACAGAGCTGCATGGCATGCTCAAGACAAATGACCACATGTCAAAGGCAAAAATAAGATTGAGATACTTGTTGTGCAAAAGGGACACGAGAAACACAACTTGGTCGATTACAAAGGAAAAGGAAAGACCCAGGTAGTGACATCTCAAGCTAAGAATCAGCCTCCTACCAAAAAATAGAAGCCTGTGAAGCTCACTTCTGAATCCCAATACTTGTAATGTAATGGTAAGGGACATTGGAAAAGAGAATGTCCCAAGTATCTTAAAGACAAGCTAAGAAGCAATGTTGTGTTGCTTCATCTTTAGGTATATATGTTATAGAATGTAATTTTGCAATCTCTACTTCATGGGTATTACATACCGGTTCTGGTTCTCACATTTGTTCTAATGTCTAGGGACTAAAAAGAAGTAGGAGCTTAGCAAAAGGAGAAATGGACCTGGTCGTAGGAAATGGTGTTTGGGTTGCTCCGTTTGCCTTAGGCGCTTATAATATGGTTTTGCCCAATGGGCTTATTTTGGATTTGTAAATTTTTTATTTTTGTTCCATCAGTCACCAGGAACATTATTTCAGTTAAACTGCTAGACACAAAAGGATTTTCGTTTACAACAAATAACAATAGTTATTCTATTTATCTAAAAGAAATGTTTTATTGAAATGCAGATTTAGAAAATGGTCTTTATGTGCTTGACTTAGACAAACCAATCTATAACATCAATAATAAAAAGGCTAAAAGAAATGTTTCTAATTGAACTTATCTCTAGCATTGTTGATTAGGCCATATTAACATAAAATGCATATAGAAACTCCAAAAGGAAGGTATTTTGGAATCTTTGACTTAGAGCCGGACCCATGTATGCAATGATATGTACACGTCCCGATGTATCGTATGCAATTAAGTGCAACAAGCGGATACCAGTCGGACCCAGGTGAAGCACACTGGTACTCGGCCAAGAACATTTTAAAGTACCTGAAAGGACTAAAGAAAAATTCCTGGTCTGTGGTGGAGAAAATGAGTTAGTTGTTGCAGGGTTTACCGATGCAAGCTTCCAAACTGACAAATATGACTTTGAACCAACCGTCGGTATTTGTGTCTCAAGTGAAACATCTCATTTGCTTAGTTCTTCAATCTGCATGTCACAGTCGTCTCGAGCCACCACCACTAATTCTCACCGGCGACCTCCACCACTGATTCTCACCGGCGACCTCCGCCACTGATTCTCACCGGCGACCTCCTTCGTTCCCCCCTCACATGTCACAGTTGTCTCGAGCCATGTGGTTCTTCAATTCTTTTCATTTTTATTTCTGTTTTTTTTCAATTGCTTAATTTTTCAATTACAATCTGCATCATTTTAGGGCTTTTGAAATTTGAGGGAATAAGTCATTAAATTTAATTCTCCGCCATCGGCTACATTGTATACCACCGGCGATGCAAGTCAATATGTTATTTTGGTATTGTTATCCCCATCTATTATATGCACTATTAAGTGATTGAATTTTGAATTTCCCTAAAATATATATGTTTAATTAGTTAGTTTTCTTTCCTTAATTTGGTCTAATTATTTTTTTTGCAGGTTTTCTATGCTCTAAATTTAATTAGAGTGGTTATCTTTACTGTAATATTTAGAATCATGAATTAGAAACTTATGGCTTGAACTTTGATTTGTTAATGAGAAACTTATGATTTGAATTTTGATTTGTGAGTTTGAGTTATGTGTATTGCTATCTAAATTTACATATTATTGGTTTACATTTCTTGTCTTTAGTTTTCTTATGTTGAACCTCAGGATGTATTCATGGACAAAATACCCAATATTATGGAACTATGATTCTTACTATGTTGATTTTTGTTTGTGTTAGGTTCTGAACTCATAACTAGGCTCTTTTAGGTGATTATATATGTGTGTGATATGCCCTACATACAAACACAACTAAGAAAGGTTCTAGCTCATAATAAAGCATATTAGGTTGATAAAGTAGCTAGTACTTTAGTAGCATTTATAAAACATAATAGCATGGTGATTTTATACTTTGGTGTTAGTTGGATGTTGTGTGAAAATATGATATTATGGAACCAACTCAGTAAATTTAAATTTAAATTAGTGTAGCTGTCCTATTTGATTGAATTTTATTTTAATGCATATACTTTTGTGCTTTTCAGTAATTGGTGTAGCTCATATGCACAAGTATAAACGAGTGGAGGAGGAGGAATTTGGAGATAATATGGATCTTTACTAGGACGTGTAATTGATCTACCTCTTTTGGTTTTTGGAACTTTTGTGTATATAGTTTGAAAATTTCTTAGTTTACTCATTACAGAACATATTGGTTGAAATTTTGAGAGCTATATTATAATGTAACTGTTTGTTTTGAATGAATGAATATTTGGTTCAATATGGTACTGTTTACTAGTATATATTTGTTGGATGGATGAAGCATATCAAGTATAGTAATGTCATATGTACAAGTATTATTTTTAATGAAAAAATAACATGATTTTACGCAAATAGTCCACCTAATTTAAAGAAGTGGTCTTTTTTCCTTCTTTTCTATTTCCTCCAATTAACACCTAAGTGACCACTTTTCTTAAATAGTTGATCTCCTTATTTTCTTTAAATAACCACCACTAAGAAGAGGTCTCTTTTACTAAGAGGCTGCTGAGCTAAAGACCACCTCTTGGGTGGTCTCTAATGGGGTTTTTAGGGGGTCTCTTTATGCTCTTTTGTAGTGGTGCCTCTTCTATTCTACTTTTTCGAAAATATTTACTAATCATCATCATCATACAAGACATTTAAAAAAATATTTTTCAAAATTAATCCATCATCTTTTCCTAATAAAAGATAAAAACAAGGGTTTCAAAAAATGAATTTAGAAAATTCTAAGCCTATTCCAAACACCTTCATTCAATGCAATCCAATCGACCAAACCCAATCCATTTGCATTCATTTCTAGGCCCATATGCATTAGAGTTCATTTTGCATTCATCCTAGGCCCGTCTAATTTGGGTCCATACATTCACTAGTATTAGAGTCGATCTTAGGCCCATATAAGTCTAGTTCACATTAAAATCTAGACCCATTTACATCCTTATATGAAGTCTAGTCCAAGTCTATACCCGATCCATTCCAATCTAAGTCTAAGCTTAATCCAATCCAAATCTTAAGTCTATTTAGGCACAATTCATTCCCTAGGTCTAGTTTTCATTATATGTAAACCCTAGTCATTCTTCGGACTATAAAAGTCAGTCTTCAGACTATCAAATTTCCCTAGGTCTAGTTTGCAATATATGTAAACCCTAGTCAGTCTTCGGACTATAAATGTCAGTATTCGGACTATAAAATTTCGCTAAGTCTTGTTTGCATTATATGTAAACTCTAGTCAGTCTTCGGACTATAAAATTCAGTCTTAGGACTATAAAATTTCCCTAGGTCTAGTTTGCATTATATGTAAACTCTCGTCAGTTTTCGGACTATAAAAGTCAGTCTTCAGACTATAAAATTTCCGTAGGTCTAGTTTGCATTATGTGTAAACCCTAGTCATTCTTCGGACTATAAAAGTTCAGTCTTAGGATTATAAAATTTCCCTAGGTCTAGTTTGCATTATATGTAAACCCTAGTTAGTCTTCAGACTATAAAAGTTGAGTAATAGGACTATAAAATTTCCCTAGGTCTAGTTTGCATTATATGTAAACCCTAGTCAGTCTCCGAACTATAAAAGTTGAGTCTTAGGACTATAAAATTACCCCTGGTCTAGTTTGCAGTATATGTAAACCCTAGTCAGTCTTTGCACGATAAAAGTTGAGTCTTAGGACTATAAAAATTTCCCTAGGTCTAGTTTGCATTATATGTAATCCCTAGTCAGTCTTCGGACTACAAAAGTTGAGTCTTAGGACTATAAAGTTTCCCTAGGTCTAGTTTGCATTATATGTAAACCCTAGTTAGTCTTCAGACTATAAAAGTTGAGTCTTAGGACTATAAAATTACCCTAGGTCTAGTTTGCATTATATGCAAACCCTAGTCAATCTCCGGACTATAAAAGTTGAGTCTTAGGACTATAAAATTACCCTAGGTCTAGTTTGCATTATATGTAAACCCTAGTTAGTCTTCACACTATAAAAGTTGAGTCTTAGGACTATAAAATTACCCTAGGTCTAGTTTGCATTATATGTAAACCCTTGTCAGTCTTCGCACTATAAAAGTTGAGTCTTAGGACTATAAAATTTCCCCTGGTCTTGTTTGCATTATATGTAAACCCTAGTCAGTTTTTGGACTATAAAATTTAAGTTTTCGGGCTATAAAAGTTCATCCCCTAAGTCTAACCACCTTTACAATCTACCATGCTTTGAGTCTAGTCTGCTTATTGTAATTTTAAAGTCTAGTACTCAACAAATTCCAATCATTCAGTCTGCTTGCATAGTCCAGTCCAATCCATGTCTGCATGTGCATTTAGTTAGGCCTATATCTCCATCACGGTCATCCCCTTACTAGTCCAAAATCATACCCATTTCTAATCATTTCTGATTTTCATTTCCATTTTCATTTTAATTTCTCATTCCCATTTCTCATTTCCATTTCTCATTTCAAAAACATTATTTCTTTAAATTTACGATGTCCACTCGATTCTATTCATGACCGATCGACAGATTACAACAGAGCAATGGCTAAAGGATAACAAAATGTAAGCCTACTCTAAAACTCATCAATCGCAACATCACCACCCCGACTTCATATAGAGTCATGAAGCTTACTTTTGATCGCCTTCACCACAAAGGCACGATCACTTCCATAGGGTCTACCGCCTTCACATTAGAGGCGCGATCACTTCCATAAGGTCTACTCCGGACCCTGCACCTTAAAGAAAATTCAGAAGCTGCAACCTACATTTCTACCGTGAATTGCAACGGAATAATTCCACTTGACATCTAGTGTAACACCCCGTAATTTTCACTCTTTATTTTTGGTGTTAGTTTATTTTAAAATGATATTCTTTTCGTAAAAAAATAAATAATTTATTATTTTCTCTAGATCAATGATTTTTATTCTTTATAATTTGGGAGCTGAATTATTATTTTATTATATGGTGTGTTAATGTGTGCATTATATATATATTTATAATATAATTTATTAGAATTATTTTCATTATTAAGTATTTTCAAAGTTTAGGCGCGATTTAGGAATTAACCGTTTTATCGCGTATTGGGCTTTCGGAGCATGGATCGTTGTTGAATTGGGCCGAAAGTTTTGTGTGGGTGTTGGGCTTGGGGCAGCCGGCCAAGTGAAGGATTAAGGGGAGCCTTCTCCTTTTCTTTTCTCTTTTGTTTTTCTCATGACTCTTTGTTGCTTTGTAACCCCCTAATCATTCTCCTTCATTAAAACCCTTTATTTCAACCATTAAACATCCATAAAATTCTGATTTTTATTCAAAGAAGTTCAGCAGCATCATTCTCATTTAACCCCCCCACTGTTTCAAGAAAAGAAAGAGAGAAAAGGAAGAGCAAAAGAAGAGAAAGATTCAACCCGGTTTTTCTCTGTCGCACCTTCACGAAAATAACCGTAGCCGGAGATCTAACCGTTGGATCGTCTTCAAATTTGGATACAACATTTATAACGTCTTGTTATACATTCTGACCAGAGGGATTTAGAATCTGAGCTTTTGATCATCAGGAATCATGGTCGTAAGAGCAGTAGGAAACAAGAGTTTTCAACGTTCAAGAAGAAATGCCTAGTGTCTTGTTGCTACAATTCTCGTTCGTTATGCCTTGGGGTTAGAAGAGGATTTGGATTGCATGCTTAACTCGTGATTGTCTCTTTAGACTCAGCTCTCCTCCCGACGATCCAGGTAACTAGTTGTTACCTTAGAACCATAGTGATTAGGGTATTATTCGGTATTAGATTACTACGTTAGGAATTATCTAAAATACTTTTTGAATGAGATTTTTGATGAAATTTGACATGAACATACGTGACACATGCTATGAGAATACTGTGTAGAGAAAAATAATTTTCGCATGAATTTTAATATTTATTTGATTTAATTAGTATTTTGTGCGTTTTTGGCTAAATTTCATAATAATTATTGAACAACTGTTAAAATTGATGAAATCATTTTTCTTAGATCATGTTACATGCCTATAATGTATTCCATGACTTAGAATAATTTTTATCTACTGTTTACTATTTTAATTAATTGATATATCTATTTTTGTAATTTCTATTCAGTCAGTATATAATTCATGAAAATTATTTATATAGGCAGAAAAATTAATTTATTTGAATAATATGTATTTCCGTAAGTTTTTACATGTTATGTGAATTTTTGGTAATTTTTGGGCGTCTGTTTATATTTTTAATTATTATAATGGCTTATTTGAGGAATCTGTATATTAACTGTTAAAAATATTTTTTGAGTCCGAAAATTATAAATAAAAATTGTACCATGTCAGTAGAGCTATTAGGGTTATATGATAATTTTTGTGTGATTTTACTGCTCGAATTTGTAGGTTTCATAATTATTATGGTGTTTTTGTGATGAAATTGAGGACACACTATTAAATTGTTTGAGGGCTTGTAAATCAGATATAATTTATAATTTAATATATTCTGGGTTGCTGATTTTCAGTAGTATACAGTATGCATCATTTGGGTAACCACATGTTTAGGTTTGATTTATGAAATAAAATGATTTAATTGTTATTACTCTTTTAATGAATATGATTTAGAGTTAATTGGTGATGTATTTGTGATTGAGTGTGGTTGCTGTAAAAACCAATATATTGTCATTGTTGATGTTTTGGAATGTTCAAGTGTTATTGTGAGAGATATTTGTTGAAAATTTGTAAGTGATTTATTTTGAGGATTTTTTTGAAGAATTACTTTTGATGAATTATGGGTATAAGGCCGGGTGGCATCCCTTTTGACGAATATTTTTGAGATGAATAATACTTTGATGATATTTATGATTTTATTTTGAGATAAGAACATCCGGTGGGATAGATGTAGTCCCCGGTGAAGAACATGCCAACCACCCGGTTTGCGAACAAGGGGTAAGCCTGGGTTAATTGTTGTCGTCCGAGAGGTCAGGGAGTTCTGCGTGTTCTACCCTGCATCGGGAGTTTGGCCATTCTTAGACACAGGCAGTGGGGAACGTAAGCCCATAGACTGACCTGTAGATTGCGATCTAACAAACCTTAGGAAGTGATTTGCGAATCACTAGCGTTCGGTTTCTGTCTCAGACACTTGTTTTACCTATACTTTTATTTTTCTAAAAGTACTCTTGAGATGATTTATTTATTTTTATCCAACTCACTTGCTATTTATTTTTCATTTGCGTTATTTGTGAGTTATATGGAAGTGGATGCATATTGTAGTTAACTTGACTTAATTATTTCCTTTCTAATTAATCTATGTCTGAATCGTACTTTGATTGCTTTTGTTATGGGAGAACTGCTAGTTACTCCCCACTGATTGTGGATATTTGTTGTATATTTTGCAGGTTTTGTTGATGGGGATTTTCTTTGATTTTGGGCTCGGGTTGAGATGCGAGAAATAATCTATTAGGGGTTTTAGCTCTAGACTTCTCTTTAGTTTGAGATAGTTTTCTCAATTTTATCTAAGTAATTAATTTACTTATAGTATTTAATTATGTTTGGTTTTATCACTTAGTTATATAAACAATAATCTTGTAGTAGTGACATTCCCAGAAGACGATGTTTCCGCCATCGTCCTATTAATTATATTATTATTTCATTCTTTTCGGTCTTTGAAATTCTGGGGTGTTACATCTAGTGTCGAATACCATCAATGCGCTGCGAAACATGGTCAACAACAATATACTTCTAATACTTGCTACATCGAGAATCAACATCACCAACAACCCCTGAGGCAGTGCATCAACAATTCAACAGGCTTAGTCTTTTGTTTATGGTTTCCTAGCATGAGGTAGAGAGTCCTTACCCTGAGCCATTTCTGTCCTTTCCCATCGAGTCTATGTCACTTTAGGACTTCATCTATTATAGCCTTTTCATTTTCATTTCATTTTATTTGTCATTTTCATTGGCCTTCCATCATTTTATTTATGCTTCTAATTCAATGATGAAAGTTAAATCACCTAACGAACTTGACTAATAATAATAATAAAAAGAGATATGAAAAAAGAGAAAAAAAAAATGAAAAAAGGACATACTTTGGATCATGAGTCATTCTCCTCTCCCTCCATCATCCATAAACTATCATTAGCCAAATAACCTTTCAAAATCAAAGCTGCACAAACAACCTTCAAACTTTCCACCAACCTAAACCAATAGCTTGTGTGCAAGCCTTACTACATCAAAATATATCAATGCCAGGCAAAAAAAAAAAAGTAAAAAAAAAAAATTCAAAGTGCGAAATAAAAGCAAAAGCAAAAAGAAAATGCACAGGACAAAAAAGAAAAAAAATGCAAAAAAAAAAAAAAAAAAAAAAAAAAGCAAAATAAAAAGTCAAGCTAGGGGGCTTGCACACAAGTTCTATCCCTCATTCAAATCCTTTCAATCCATCAAAATCTTAATCCCTATAATTCAAATCCATAATCTTTACTAACACAGCCAATTAAACCTTCATCAAAACCTAAAACTTCAAGCCTTTCAACCTTGCATCAACCCTAACTCCTTTTTCAAGGTATGTCCAAGCCCACTAGGTTCAAAAACAAGAAAGGGCGGCCTAGGCAAAAGTTATGGCACAAAAAAAAAAAAAATATATATATATATATAAAAAGAAATTAAATCCTGAACTACAAATGGTCTGATTTAACAAGGATACGTAGTAATCCTCATCTCGAGGTCCGACCGCTTCAATAAAATAAAATTAGTCATGGTCTAATGATTCGATTTTCTAGAGTTTAGGAGCATACTCTCTCTAGATCCCGACATAAACTCGAGTCTGAACCTAGCCTCGTTAAAGCCTTTTCCCACCTATATTTATTTAAGTCAGAAATTTAACTTTTTATTTTTCAATCCAAACTCTCCTTTTCCCTGAAGGACTCTCCGACAATTCCATGGTCTCTCGCGATGTTTGACTTTGCCTAAAACAACTTCTCAATGAAGAATCCCCCGTGAAAACTCTAAACGCTCACGACAGATCATGTACATTTCAATCAAGGCTCATAGCGCCTAATTTAAGACAAGCTTACCCAAAGTGGGGGCTCCCTATATATCTGGTGGTTCCTCCAAATCAAATCAAACTCCCGAAAAGTTGTAATTAGTGGACCTCGTTTACGGACCTCGATTATTTACTAAAAATAGTTTTCTAAAATCATTCAATCTATTTATGATCATTCCATCTTTTTACATATCCAGATCACCTAGCCTTGCAAAACCTTGACCTTGCATTGCATGCATCCTAGTCTTGCATAACCCTGACCTTGCATGACGTGTCATCCCTTAGCTTTGCATAACCTTAATACTTGCATAGCGTCTCATGCATCCTTAGAGAGTCTAAGTTTGCATTATTGCATCATTGTGTGCTTTATCTGAGTTGTTTGCACCTATCTGCTAACATCTTCTTGTGCAGGCAATCGGATTGCTTGAAGTTATTGTCCTGTATACTAACTTTGTTTTGCAGAGACCGGCGTATATAGGTAATTTCTAAACTGCAGAGCGTTTAGAATCGTTCTCCGTACCGACACCGTATACTTTGACTTTCGATTTTCTGAACCTCAATCAAAGTAGGTGCTTCTGTAGACACATAATCGTGTCTCCCCATCTAAGGGCCCAATGATGAAACATACCGCGGTCTTAATTGGTCCGACCCAAGGGCAGAGCAGTCCAAAGAGCCATCCCAAAACTATTTTGAAAAGTGTTAAAGTCCTATTTAAAGTCCTACAGTTTTCAATATCCAATTAGGTTTATGAGTCTTCCTTTAAAGACTTGTTGGCGACTTCAAAACAATTTTCAATAAAACCTTTACAATGGGGTAGTCAAATCAAATACGCGCTCACACCGCGTAGGCGAAATAAAAACACGCCTACAATTTGGCGATTTCACTAGGGAGGATTTTTAAAAAATTAATTTTTTTTAAATGAGTGAGCGAAACTCGAAAAATACGATTCATACTCTTTTTATGCATTAGAATGACATTACAGTTTTGCATATACATGGCTATTGTTTAAGCCACCATAAGGACAATCTACCTTGCCTCATTAGCGCATGTTCTATGCGTGAGGCCAGCCCCGAGGGGTTTGCGCTTTGTCCTTCCAAAAAGTTTCCTGAGCGAAAGTGTTGGATCTTAGTCATAAGCAAACCTACCCAACCATGGCATTGTTCTCTTGATCCTGACTTGAGAACTGGAGTGCGTCTTACACGTGGCCACCTCTTTAAGCAGGGGTACGAAGCGTGGGATCAATCTCTTAGTCATGAACCCTTTTCAGACTTAACCTAAACCTGACCATAGTTTCAAACGTAGAACTTGACTTTTAGGTTGGAACTTTGCATACTATTATCCTACTTGTGCATATTTGCGTGTGTGTGCCCTTAATTGTTCTATATTATCGATGTTTCGAGTCAACCTATCGAACTAATGATCGCGACGAGCAAAAAGTAAAAAGCGTGTCTTTGCTTAATCTGCGCTTGGCGCGCCCTCACTGCGTGTAGCACCTATTGCTGTGTTCGGCGCACCATAAGTCTTGTGTGTAACGTCTAACACCTGCATGTAAAGCTTTGTGCCTGCGTGTAGTGCTAATTTATGCACGACGCGCTCCTCGTCAAGCGCAGGCTTGACCCAATTCTGCGTCCCTAACTTCGCACAATTTCCTTGGCACTCATGCACATCTTACATTTTTCTCACCAATGCGTAGGATAATTATGTTTTTTTCATAAAAAAAACATCTCCATCCTTTTTATTTTAAAATAAATAAATAAATAAGTCTTTTCTTGCAAGTTCGAGTCTGTCCTAAAAAAAAGTGCATCTAGGAAAAATGGTCATGGTAGAGTTAGAGTTGTCATTCATGTCTACCTTCTCCCTGCTACCCAACTAATCTTCCCTATCAATCCTACCCTACCATATTCAATCAATTTCAAAAACTTACATCTTTCAAAATCAATCCTACACCCTCACTACTAGAAATATAGGCAAAAGGACCACTTATAAGAGACCCCCTTGTTTCACTAAGTGGTTTTTTTTCAAAAGAAACCTCTTTCCTTAAAAAAGAGGTTTATCATAATACGAGTACAAAAACCTATTTTTAGAAAAGTGGTCTCTTTTTACCTTTTAAAATATTTCTCCCTAAGTGGACAAGCAGTACATTTTAAATAACCACTTGCTTAGGGTAAATTACCTACTCGACTACTACCTTCTCCACAACAGCTAGATCTAGGATAACGCCGCTATCCAGTAATCGGTTGTCCTATCTCTAAAACTGGTTGCCGGCAAGCCCTTAAGGGCTTTTAATGTGTCATGAACCAACCGTCGGTATTTGTGTCTCAAGTGAAACATCTCATTTGCTTAGTTCTTCAATCTGCATGTCACAGTCGTCTCGAGCCACCACCACTAATTCTCACCGGGGACCTCCACCACTGATTCTCACCGGCGACCTCCACCACTGATTCTCACCGGCGACCTCCTTCGTTCCCCCCTCACATGTCACAGTTGTCTCGAGCCATGTGGTTCTTCAATTCTTTTCATTTTTATTTATGTTTTTTTCAATTGCTTAATTTTTCAATTACAATCTGCATCATTTTAGGGCTTTTGAAATTTGAGGGAATAAGTCATTAAATTTAATTCTCCGCCACCGGCTACATTGTATACCACCGGCGATGCAAGTAAATATGTTATTTTGGTATTGTTATCCCCATCTGTTATATGCACTATTAAGTGGTTGAATTTTGAATTTCCCTAAAATATATATGTTTAATTAGTTAGTTATCTTTCCTTAATTTGGTCTAATTATTTTTTTACAGGTTTTCTATGCTCTAAATTTAATTAGAGTGGTTATCTTTACTGTAATATTTAGAATCATGAATTAGAAACTTATGGCTTGAACTTTGATTTGTTAATGAGAAACTTATGATTTGAATTTTAATTTGTGAGTTTGAGTTATGTGTATTGCGATCTAAATTTACATATTATTGGTTTACATTTCCTGTATTTAGTTTTCTTATGTTGAACCTCAGGATGTATTCATGGACAAAATACCCAATATTATAGAACTATGATTCTTACTATGTTGATTTTTGTTTGTGTTAGGGTCTGAACTCATAACTAGGCTCTTTTAGGTGATTATATATGTGTGCGATATGCCCTACATACAAACACAACAAAGAAAGGTTCTAGCTCATAATAAAGCATAATAGGTTGATAAAGTAGCTAGTACTTTAGTAGCATTTATAAAACATAATAGCATGGTGATTTTATACTTTGGTGTTAGTTGGATGTTGTGTGAAAATATGTATTATGGAACCAACTCAGTAAATTTAAATTTAAATTAGTGTAGCTGTCCTATTTGATTGAATTTTATTTTAATGCATATACTTTTGTGCTTTTCAGTAATTGGTGTAGCTCATATGCACAAGTATAAACGAGTGGAGGAGGAGGAATTTGGAGATAATATGGATCTTTACTAGGACGTGTAATTGATCTACCTCTTTTAGTTTTTGGAACTTTTTTGTATATAGTTTGGAAATTTCTTAGTTTACTCGTTACAGAACATATTGGTTGAAATTTTGAGAGCTATATTATAATGTAACTGTTTGTTTTGAATGAATGAATATTTGGTTCAATATGGTACTGTTTACTAGTATATATTTGTTGGATGGATGAAGCATATCAAGTATAGTAATGTCATATGTACAAGTATTATTTTTAATGAAAAAATAACATGATTTTACGT
Organism: Beta lomatogona; assembly: GCA_947646795.1. Taxonomy (NCBI): domain Eukaryota; kingdom Viridiplantae; phylum Streptophyta; class Magnoliopsida; order Caryophyllales; family Amaranthaceae; genus Beta; species Beta lomatogona. Next base: position 4,663,649 of record CANSNZ010000020.1, on the reverse strand, counting down.
AGATTCTAATAACAAAAATGAAACTGAAAATCTAATAGTTGTTAATTATGCTGAGCAAAGAGACCACCTTATAAAAATAAGTAGCTTCTTTAGTGGAACTAAAGAGACCACTTACTTACCCAAGTGATTTCTTTATAGACGCAAATAGTCCACCTAATTTAAAGAAGTGGTCTTTTTTCCTTCTTTTCTATTTCCTCCCATTAACACCTAAGTGACCACTTTTCTTAAATAGTTGATCTCCTTATTTTCTTTAAATAACCACCTCTAAGAAGAGGTCTCTTTTACTAAGAGGCCACTGAGCTAGAGACCACCTATGGTCTCTAAGGGGTTTTTTAAGGGGTCTCTTTATGCTCTTTTGTAGTGGTGCCTCTTCTATTCTACTTTTTCGAAAATATTTACTAATCATCATCATCATACAAGACATTTAAAAAAATATTTTTCAAAATTAATCCATCATCTTTTCCTAACAAAAGATAAAAACAAGGGGTTCCTTTCAAAAAATGAATTTCGAAAATTCTAAGCCTATTCCAAACACCTTCATTCAATGCAATCCAATCGACCAAACCCAATCCATTTGCATTAATTTCTAGGCCAATATGCATTAGAGTCCATTTTGCATTCATCCTAGGCCCGTCTAATTTGAGTCCATACATTCACTAGTATTAGAGTCGATCTTAGGCCCACATGAGTCTAGTTCACATTAAAATCTAGACCCATTTACATCCTTATATGAAGTCTAGTCCAAGTCTATACCCGATCCATTCCAATCTAAGTCTAAGCTTAATCCAATCCAAATCTTAAGTCTATTTAGGCACAATTCATTCCCTAGGTCTAGTTTTCATTATATGTAAACCCTAGTCATTCTTCGGACTATAAAAGTCAGTCTTCAGACTATAAAATTTCCCTAGGTCTAGTTTGCAATATATGTAAACCCTAGTCAGTCTTCGGACTATAAATGTCAGTATTCGGACTATAAAATTTCGCTAAGTCTTGTTTGCATTATATGTAAACTCTAGTCAGTCTTCGGACTATAAAAGTCAGTCTTAGGACTATAAAATTTCCCTAGGTCTAGTTTGCATTATATGTAAACTCTCGTCAGTTTTCGGACTATAAAAGTCAGTCTTCAGACTATAAAATTTCCGTAGGTCTAGTTTGCATCATGTGTAAACCCTAGTCATTCTTCGGACTATAAAAGTTCAGTCTTAGGATTATAAAATTTCCCTAGGTCTAGTTTGCATTATATGTAAACCCTAGTTAGTCTTTGGACTATAAAAGTTGAGTAATAGGACTATAAAATTTCCCTAGGTCTAGTTTGCATTATATGTAAACCCTAGTCAGTCTTCGAACTATAAAAGTTGAGTCTTAGGACAATAAAATTACCCCAGGTCTAGTTTGTAGTATATGTAAACCCTAGTCAGTCTTTGCACGATAAAAGTTGAGTCTTAGGACTATAAAATTTCCCTAGGTCTAGTTTGCATTATATGTAATCCCTAATCAGTCTTCGGACTACAAAAGTTGAGTCTTAGGACTATAAAATTTCCCTAGGTCTAGTGTGCATTATATGTAAACCCTAGTCAGTCTTCAGTCTATAAAAGTTGAGTCTTAGGACTATAAAATTACCCTAGGTCTAGTTTGCATTATATGCAAACCCTAGTCAGTCTTCGGACTATAAAAGTTGAGTCTTAGGACTATAAAATTACCCTAGGTCTAGTTTGCATTATATGTAAACCCAAGTCAGTCTTCGCACTATAAAAGTTGAGTCTTAGGACTATAAAATTACCCTAGGTCTAGTTTGCATTATATGTAAACCCTTGTCAGTCTTCGCACTATAAAAGTTGAGTCTTAGGACTATAAGATTTCCCCAGGTCTAGTTTGCATTATATGTAAACCCTAGTCAGTTTTTGGACTATAAAATTTAAGTTTTCGGGCTATAAAAGTTCATCCCCCAAGTCTAACCACCTTTACAGTCTACCATGCTTTGAGTCTAGTCTGCTTATTGTAATTTTAAAGTCTAGTACTCAACAAATTCCAATCATTCAGTCTGCTTGCATAGTCCAGTCCAATCTATGTCTGGATGTGCATTTAGTTAGGCCTATATCTCCATCACGGTCAACCCCTTACTAGTCCAAAACCATACCCATTTCTAATCATTTCTGATTTTAATTTCCATTTTCATTTTAATTTCTCATTCCCATTTCTCATTTCCATTTCTCATTTCGAAAACATTATTTCTTTAAATTTACGAGGTCCACTCGATTCTATTCATGACCGATCGACAGATTACAACAGAGCAATGGCTAAAGGAGGACAAAATGTGAGCCTACTCTAAAACTCATCAATCGCAACATCACCACCCCGACTTCATATAGAGTAATGAAGCTTACTTTTGACCGCCTTCACCATAAAGGCACGATCACTTCCATAGGATCTACCGCCTTCACATTAGAGGCGCGATCACTTCCATAAGGTCTACTCCGGACCCTGCACCTTAAAGAAAATTCAGAAGGTGCAACCTACATTTCTACCGCGAATTGCAACGGAATAATTCCACTTCACATCTAGTGTCGAATACCATCAATGCGCTGCGAAACATGGTCGACAACAATATACTTCTAATATTTGCTACATCGAGAATCAATATCACCAACAACCCCTGAGGCAGTGCATCAACAATTCAACAGGCTTAGTCTTTTGTTTATGGTTTGCTAGCATGAGGCAGAGAGTCCTTACCCTGAGCCATTTCTGTCCTTTCCCATCGAGTCTATGTCACTTTAGGACTTCATCTATTATAGCCTTTTCATTTTCAATTCATTTTATTTGTCATTTTCATTGGCCTTCCATCATTTTATTTATGCTTCTAATTCAATGATGAAACTTAAATCACCTAACGAACTTGACTAATAATAATAATAAAAAGAGATCTGAAAAAAGAGAAAAAAAATGAAAAAAGGACATACTTTGGATCATGTCATTCTCCTCTCCCTCCATCATCCATAAACTATCATTAGCCAAATAACCTTTCAAAATCAAAGCTGCACAAACAACCTTCAAACCTTCCACCACCCTAAATCAATAGCTTGTGTGCAAGCCTTACTACATCAAAATATATCAATGCCAGGTAAAAACAAAAAGTAAAAAAAAAAATTCAAAGTGCGAAAAAAAAGCAAAAGCAAAAAGATATTGCACAGGACAAAAAAGAAAAAAAATAAAAAAAAAAAAAAAAACAAAAAGCAAAATAAAAAGTCAAGCTAGGGGGCTTGCACACAAGTTCTATCCCTCATTCAAATCCTTTCAATCCATCAAAATCTTAATCCCTATAATTCAAATCCATAATCTTTACTAACACAGCCAATTAAACCTTCATCAAAACCTAAAACTTCAAGCCTTTCAACCTTGCATCAACCCTAACTCCTTTTTCAAGGTATGTCCAAGCCCGCTAGGTTGAAAACAAGAAAGGGCGGCCTAGGCAAAAGATATGGCACAAAAAAAAAAAAAAAAAAAAAAAAATATATATATATATATATATATATATATATATATATATATATATATATATATATATATATATATATATATATATATATATAAAGAAATTAAATCCAGAACTACGAATGGTCTAATTTCACAAGGATACGTAGTAATCCTCATCAATTAGTCATGGTCTAATGATTCGGTTTTCTAGAGTTTAGGAGCATACTCTCTCTAGATCCCGACATATACTCGAGTCTGAACCTAGCCTCGTTAAAGCCTTTTCCCACCTATATTTATTTAAGTCACAAATTTAACTTTTTAATTTTCAATCCAAACTCTCCTTTTCCCTGAAGGACTCTCCGACAATTCCATGGTCTCTCGCGATGTTTGACTTTGCCTAAAACAACTTCTCAATGAAGAATCCCCCGTGAAAACTCTAAACGCTCACGACAGATCATGTACATTTCAATCAAGGCTCATAGCGCCTAATTTAAGACAAGCTTACCCAAAGTTGGGGCTCCCTATATATCTAGTGGTTCCTCCAAATCAAATCAAACTCCCGAAAAGTTGTAATTAGTGGACCTCGTTTACGGACCTCGATTATTTACTAAAAACAATTTTGTAAAATCATTCAATCTATTTATGATCATTCCATCTTTTTACATATCCAGATCACCTAGCCTTGCCAAACCTTGACCTTGCATTGCATGCATCCTAGTCTTGCATAACCCTGAACTTGCATGACGTGTCATCCCTTAACTTTGCATAACCTTAATCCTTGCATAGCGTCTCATGCATCCTTAGAGAGTCTAAGTTTGCATTATTGCATCATTGTGTGCTTTATCAGAGTTGTTTGCATCTATCTGCTAACATCTTCTTCTGCAGGCAATCAGATTGCTTGAAGTTATTGTCCTGCATACTAACTTTGTTTTGCAGAGACCGGCGTATATAGGCAATTTCTAAACTGCAGAGCGTTTAGAATCGTTCTCCGTACCGACACCGTATAATTTGACTTTTGATTTTTTGAACCTCAATCAAAGTAGGTGCTTCTGTAAACACATAATCGTGTCTCCCCATCTAAGGGCCCAATGATGAACCATACCGCGGTCTTAATTGGTCCGACCCAAGGGCAGAGCAGTCCGAAGAGCCATCCCAAAACTATTTTGAAAAGTGTTAAAGTCCTATTTAAAGCCCACTTAATTATTCATGATAATAAATTGCATTTTGAGCCCAACTCTTGGAAAAGCTCAATTAATTATTTAATAATAATTAATTATTTAATTTTATATAAAATAAATATTTTCAAAGATATTGTTTATAATTTAAATCGGATTTTACCCCGTAAAATCAGATTTACGGAGTTAAAAGATAAAATAAACTCTTTAAAACGGGTTTTTATCAAAAAGTGTCAAAAGCAAGGCGGTGCGCTGAACGCACCAACGTCTGCTGAGCGCACCAGACTGCGCTGAGCGCATGTGTCCTACCACGTAAGCGCACGCCTAGCGCACAGTAGTGTGCCAAGCGCACAAGTCTGCCACGTAGACTTATGTGTCATACAGAGTCCTGCGCCAAGCGCCCTTCTCTGTATGAGACACATCTTTTTCTTTCTTATCTTTTTTAAAGCGCGTACCATGTGTACGCTTTCTACTGGGCATGCCGCGTCAGGCGCCAATCTACTCCTGACAAGTGGATTTGCTCGTGACATGTCATCCTTTACCTGTCGCAGCTGGCGCGTGAAGTGCAGTTCTGTTTTCCCTATAATTAGGCTTCGATTTTCCGAATTAAAATACTGTTTTTCACACTTAAACACTTTGAACTCTACGAATATATTTACGAACCTCTCTACAAAATCTCCCTACAAAAACTCATACTTTCAGACATACAAACACATATTTTCATACATACATTCAAATCTTTCAGACATTCATACTTTCAGGCTTCATGATTGCTCGTCCCGAAGGTTGTCAATCTCGTAGACCCAAGCCACGGTATAATCCCGAGGGTCCTTGAATAAATTTCTATTTTTTATATTGAAGTTACTTACCATTTATTTCATAATGTTGATCTTTGGTATAAAATCGTTCTACTGTATATTCTAATCCTTCCTTCTTTTTAATTTATTTTCATACATTATTATATGCTCGCCTGATTGTTCTATACATATTATACGATTGTTCTATGCATAATTTAATATTTTTATCACCCACATGTTATTTTTGTTAATCAAAGACCTAAAGAACTGTTCTAATATTAATCAGATAATTTGGACAACCTGTTAGGTTCCCTGTAATTTTGATTGCATATTAACATATCACTAAAAAAATAATCTTTTATGTGTTTCCTGAACCAACTAAATTATTTATAAGGTGTTGAAAATATTATATGGTTATTTTATTGCATAAAAATTGACATGAATCGATATTTAGTAGAGGCCAGCAATGGGCGAATGTGGTTCATTATGACCGTGTTCGTACCCTCACCCCTGAACTCAATCTATGGTTCATTTTGACCATCTATGGAGTCAGGACGGGGAAATCTACATTGGATAAGTCCCTATGATGTCCCTACGGTTTTCCAATATTCAATTAGCTTTTTGAGTCTTCCTTTAAAGACTTGTTGGCGAGTTCAAAACAATTTTCAATAAAACCTTTACAATAGGGTAGTCAAATCAAATACGCGCTCATACCGCGTAGGCGAAATAAAAACACGCCTACAAGGTGATCTATAGATTTGCAAAATGGGAATGGATGACAATGTTGCTGATCCATTAACTAAACCTCTTCCACAGATAAAGCATGAGGCTCATGTATTTGCAATATGAATGAAGCACACACATCAAAGAGTGGCTGTGATTTATGTAATGTTTTAATTATTTATTGGAGTTTATGTAATGCCCCTCGTGATTGCTTTAAAGGGATTTAACAGGCTACTCATTTCAACAAGATGCATCTTTCTTCTAGAAGCTCATTTTTCTACGTACTTCACTGTTAAGCGTGCTTGGCTGGGAGTAGTATTGGGATGGGTGACCTCCTGGGAGGTTTCTCAGGGTGTCCATAAATGAGGGCAAAATGCACCGGAAGAAATTGTGTTGGTTATTGAGGACAGTTGTTGGCCCGGATGCTCATTAATGACAATAGACTCGACTCCATATGGGTGGGGTGTTACAATTTATAATTATAAGACATTAAAGACCATGTTATTTATCATATTATGAAACTATATTAATTTTCTTTTAATATTAAACGAAAAGTCCAAAATTCAATCTACAATATCCAAACAGGCTAGCAAGACAATGTCTTGAATAATGAAACCCTATTTTGTAAACTGAAGAATGGAGACTAATGACTTAAGAAGACTAGATTGCAAGTTGATTTACAGTGTCGTTTCATGAACTGATAGACATTGAATGTCATAAATCAATTGCATAAACCTAAGTTGGGAACTTATGTTGGACTGACCCATCATGAGAATACTTTTGAACATTAACTATTAGAGACTACTCCTCATACCATGAGTGATTCATTGTCTAATTTACTTTTAACTAGTAGCCTCGATGCTGTCAAACATTGCCCTGTAAAAGGAGACTAAAAGGCAATACTCTGGTTATTATGAATCTTGTGATTCGAATCAAATGTACAAGACTAGAATTGTCTTCCTATTTTATAGGATTATTATCTTAGGGGCCTATTAAAGAGTGTAAGCTGAAAAGCATGGCCTAGGTCAAATGGATCTTGGAATGATCATCTTTGTTACAGTTTAACGTGGGAAATTCAAGAAACATATTTGAACTTGATAAGGATGACCTGAAACCCAAGTTCAATAGCTTTGGGTCCGCTATCCCGATCATGGCTTTCATACTACTAAAGGGGAAAGGTTCTTCTCTTTGAGGTCAGTTGTGGGCGAGGAGGGGTTCGAACCCCCGACACCGTGGTTCATAGCCAGGTGCTCTAATCCTATGAGCTACAGGCCCCAACCAGTTGACAAAGGAATGGGATAACGTCCTTCCACATTATGTATTTTCTTGTTATATAATAGTATAAAGGATTAATTACGGAATAATTAATTCAATTATATTAAGTGACCAAAATGTTTAGATTAAAATCGCTTTTTATTTGTTAATTCAATAACAATTGTTTTAAAAAAACTTAATAATAATTGAAGCTATAAGGTCACACAAAAATATGATATGAACATAAGCTTGATTAAATATTAAAGCTGGAAGGACATAAATAGCCTTAATGAGGGAGAGGGTAGTGGGGAATGTGATAGGAGAGGAAAAAGAAAGACTCTAGACTGGGTCAAAAGTGATGGGTGAGAGGTTACTAATATCTCTCCTTATAATTATAAGCAGGATGTTAGTAACTTAGCAACATACTCTAAATTACGTAATGTTTCCACAATATTTTCTCTCTCCTCTACTCTAGTACGTGTGTTTACACAAAGTGAGAATAAGGGTTTTCTTCCTTCATCAATTTACTGCTCAAGATCTAAGCTGTCTAATCAGTGGATATCATTCATAAGGTGTGGATACCAGTAGAGGAATTGTGGATTAGAGTTCTTTGTTCTACAATTGAATTCGTAAAGGGAAGGCACACTGCAACAAGTTTAGTATTATGTTTTTTAGATTCATATTTGTTACATACATGAGATCCTGATTATGGTTTTAGTATTAATCCGCTGCATAATTGTTTGTAAAACCTAACATACCCTCCCCCCTTCCCCTCAACTGCCTCCTTCTCCCATCCCTTACCACATACTCCCCTCCACCATCCTTTCTGTCTCCTCGCACAACGCCCTTTCTCTCTCCTCCCCTTAATTATCCTTTTTCTCTCTTCCCCTTGCTAACACCTAGCCAACCAACAACACCCCTATCTTGCCTTTTACTAACCTATGGAGTGATGACAAGACAAGACGTAAGCAAGCAATTCAAGCTTCGACGTTACACTCTTCAAGCTAATACGCTTAAAGAGGGTGCTTTCATTCGTCAATCGCTATGAAATGGACGACCTCACAAAGCATTGGATCTTCTCCTCGACCTTCTCGATCAAGAGCCTTAGAATTTTCTCTCCCTCTCTTCAATATTTTAGTATGCAAAACAATTTGGAAAACAACAAACTTCATTTCTATAATTTTAATTTTTCCATTTTCGTGTATTTTGGCAGTGAAAACTTCGATTTTGGACAAGGAAATCTTGAATCGAGTGAACCTGCTATGCTTGATATTAACGGAGCATCTACTTCCAATTCTCACTTGCATATTATCAACGATTATCGAATGGGTTGATTAATTTTCGGATGGTAGGGTGGGTTTTTTTAGTGGGTGGGGTCGGATTTAGTTGTGGTATTGGTGTGGGTTTTTAGGGGGGGAGGGTTAATTTTGAGGTGGTGGGCGGGTGTTTTGTTTGGAAGGATGGGGTTTTGTGGTGGTGGTTAGTCATCGTGTGGGGCTGGGTGGATTTCGGGTGGTGGGGCTTCGTGGTGGTTTTTGGACTTTTGGTCGTGGGTGGGTAGTTTTCGTGTGGGTCTGGATGTGTAGGTGTGTTTTTACTCCCTGCGCGGGATGAACGCGTATTTGACTACCTCATTGTACAGGTTTTATTGGAAAACGTTTTTGAAGTCGCCAACAAGTTTTTAAAGGAAGACTCATAAACCTAATTGGATATTGGAAAATCTTAGGGACAACTTAAGGACTTATCCAATGTAGATTTCCCCATGATGACTCCATGAATGGTCAACGAACCAAAGATTGAGTTCAGGGGTGAGGGTACGAATATGATCAGGAATCAAATTCACCCATTGATGGCCTCTACTTACTACAGATTCTTGTGAAGTGTTATGCAATTAAACAACTAAGTAATATATTAATGCAATCTAAAACTAACCCATGTTGGTTCATTAAACACATAAAAAACTAATTTTTGGTGACATGTTATTATGCAATCAAATTACTGGGAACCTAATTTAATTGTCGAAATTATCTAAATTTAGCATTGAAACATTTATTTAGGTCTTTGATTAGCAGAAATAAGCATGTGCGGTGATGAAAAGAATAAACGTATTAGCATGCATATGAATTTTAATATATAGAAAATAAGTAAAAGAGAAGAGTAGAGATTTGAATAGTACCTCTGTCGTCTAGGTCTTATGTAATGATTTGAAGGACAAGCAATCTTAAAGCGTCAATGCAAATCAATGAAGTTTGAATGTATGTTAAAAGCCTCCAACCTCTTCTTAGCACTAGTGGAAAAAACATCATCGGATCCGACCAAAACCGGGGTTATTGAGCCGGTTTTGGGCTGGATCCGCTGGGCTCGCAGTAGTTAACGGTCCATAACTGATCCAGTTGAAAACCGAATCAGATAATACTCAACTGATCCGGTTGAGTGTGTAAACCGAATCATTTAAATATAAAAACTGATCCGGTTGTCACACTGAACTGGATCAGTTAGCCTTATGTTAAATTTTTTTTTTTTTAAATTGTCACCCCATATACAGCCACACTACCAGTTATGTTCATCAAGCATGTGAAATCTTGCCTCATTGCCAGTTTCGTTCATCAATTCAAGCTAGCGAAAACGAAATAAAGAATTTTGAACCCTTAACAGAGAAATAACAAGGGGGGAGAGAAGGAGATAATGCAAATTTATTCAACCAACAAAAAATAAAATGAAAAATTACATTAATTCTTAATAATATAAAGATAGTAGATTAATCTAACTAAATTAAACCAGCGGAATAACCAAAAAATTACATTAACTCAAAATTACAAAAATAAGATACCGTCGAAACAAATTTACATTAAAGCGAAATTAAACAAAATTTACAAAAACGAAACAAAATCTAAATCAAAAGTTCATGAAACCCTAACATCAAATTTATTCCAAAGATTAAAATGAATTAAACCTAAACGATCAAAAAACGAATAAACCCTAAAATATCACAAGTAAAAATAAATAACGAAAAAAAATAAATCTTAAGCCTATACTAGATCTGGAATGACGAGACGACGAGACGAAATGGCGGTGGCGACGAGACTGGTGGTGAGGAGGTGGCGACGAGACGAAATTGGCGGTGAGGAGAAGAAATTCCAGGCGGCGAAGACGCGTTCTTCTATAGACTTCGAGCAGGATGAGATAGAGCGAGTGGAACTTCAGAAGAACGGGGTGAAAATTTCGAGGAACTTCGAGGAGGAAGGAGGACGAAGGCTGAAGGTGGCGAAGCCGTTGGTACTCCGGAAAGATTAGCAGTGGAGGAAGTCTTTGGGAGAGAGGCTGAGGAATTTTGAGGAGGATGAAATGGAGAGAGAGAGGAGTGTTGATGAGAGAGAGAGAGGAGGGTTGATAAGAGAGAGAGGAGAACTTTAGGGTTAATGAGAGAGGAGAGGAGTATGGGTGAGAGCGTGTGAGAGGAGTGGGCTGGGGTTGTTATAGGGTTTCATTATGTGAGGTGGGCCGCGTTTTATATACCATATAAAACCGGATCAGTTTTCTGTTAACTGATCTGATTCACTAAAGAACCGGATCAATAAATTTGCCGCATTTTGCCTCCCTGGGAAATGTATGATTTACGGATCCGATTTTTTTAAAACAGGATCCGTTGTGTTATGACATATAAGGTTTTTTCCACTAGTGTAGAATCCGTATGTATCTCATTTTTAGGAAGAGAAACAAGATCAATTGGAAGAAAAGGGTTAACACCATGCACTACCTCAAATGGAGAACACAAAGTAGTGGATGAATGAGACCTATTGTAAGCAAAATCCGCATGTGCAAGCTTGACATCCCAATCCTTTTGAGTCTTGCTCACAAGGCCACGTAATAAGGTAGTCCTATTTGTAGCTTCAGTTTACCCATAAGTTTGGGGGTGATGACGAGTGATAAATAAGAGCTTTGTTCCCACCATCTTCCACAAGTATCTCCAAAAACGGCTAAGGAACTTTTAGTCTCTATATGAAACAATACTACTGGGTATGCCATGTAACCTAATTATCTATTTGAAGTACAAACCAGCCACATGTGAAGCATCATCCATTTTATGCATGGGAATTATTTGAACTATCTTTGAGAACCTATCCACAACCACCATGATATCATCCTTGCCTCTTTTAGTTCTAGGCAAGCCAACAATAAAAAACATGCTCACACTATCCCATGGATGATCTGGAACAAGTAAGGGAGTGTAAAGACCCTTATTAAAGGTGCTTTTAGATCTTTGATAAGTAGCACACTTACTAACCACCATGTGAACATCTTTGATTATGTCAGGCCAATAGAGGTGCTCACTCAAAGTATCAAGTGTCTTTTCAATGCCAAAGTGTCCAGCAACTCCTCCACTATGCACTTCACGAACCAAACATTCGCGCACACCACATTTAGGAACACATAACTTCTTTCCTTTGAAGAGAAAACCTTCTTGAACCACAAACAAGCCAGTAGGAGCTTCATATGCAGAACCAAACTCCAAATTAGATTTGTATAGCCCTTTCAAGTGCTCAAACCCCAACACCCTTGCATCTACCTTAGCTAGCAAGTAAGAACGCCTAGAGAGTGCATCTGCCATAATGTTACGCTTACCTTTCTTGTACTTGGATGAGAAAGTAAAAGATTGAAGAAATTCAACCCATTTGGCGTGCCTATGATTGAGCTTTTGTTGTCCATTGATGTATTTGAGAGCCTCATGTTCCGAATGAAGTAGGAAAGGTTTAGGCCTCAAATAATGTGACCAATGATCCAAAGCACGAACTATAGCATAAAATTCACGATCATAGTTGGAGTAGTTCAACTTGGCACCATTAAGCTTCTCACTAAAGTATGAAATAGGTCTCTTTTCTTGAATCAAAACAACACCAATTCCCACGCCACTAGCATCACACTCTACTTCAAATAACTTGTTGAAATCGGGTAAAACACAAATAGGTGCACTACATAGCTTCTCTTTCACTTCTTCAATTGCCTTTGGAGGTAAAGGAGACCACTCGAACTCTCCTTTCTACAACAATACAATGATAGGAGCCATAATAGAAGAGAAGTTCTTGATAAATCTCCTATAGAAAGAAGCTAAACCATGAAAACTCCGACACTCATGAGCATTAGTAGGAGCTAACCATGAAGAAATAGCCTTCACCTTTAATGGATCCGCCTGAACTCCCTCCTTAGAAACAACGTAGCCAAGAAAAAGGAACACTAGAAACAAGGAATTCAAATTTCTCTAACTTGCCAAATAGCTTTTGCTGTCTAAGTTTCTCAAAAGAACTCCTTAAGTGCAGCAAATGATCATCAACATTCTTACTATAAACAAGGATATCATCTAAGTAAACAACAACAAACTTGTTTAGAAAAGAACAATGTACCTCATTCATGATCTCATGAAAGAACTAGGGGCATTGCATAGGCCAAATGGAATCACCATCCACTCATAAAGGCCTTGCTTTGTCTTCAATGTTTTTTTTCCACTCATCCGTTTCCTAATTCTCATTTGATGATAGCCACTTCTAAGATCAATCTTTGAGAAAACCGAAGTTCCACTAAGCTCATCAAGCATATCTTCCAACCTAAGCATAGGAAACCTATATTTCACTGTTATATTGTTTACGGCCCTACTATCAATGCACATTCTCCATGTCCCATCTTTCTTAGGCACAAGTAAAGCTAGAACGCCATAAGGACTCATGCTCTCTCTCACATACCCCCTTTCAATCAACTCTTCAATTTGTTTTTGTAACTCTCTTGAAGCACTTGGATCACATATATAAGCTGGGTTATTAGGTAAAGGAGCCCTCAGAATTAGATCAATTGCATGCTCAATACCTCTCAAAGTTGGCAGCCTTGTGGTAGTTCTTCTAGAAAAACGTCTTTGAATTCTTCCATCAGTGAATCAAGTAATAAATTTGGAACACTGTTCCACAAGTAACATCATTCCTAATAGAAAAACCCTTCCATTTCAACCTCCGTTTCAAACTCTTTGGATGAGAGAAATAAGCTAGCCTTATTTTCTTCTTTCTTGTGAACCTCCATAGTCAGTCTCCGGACTATAAAAGTTGAGTATTAGGACTATAAAATTTCCCTAGGTCTAGTTTCCATTATATGTAAACCCTAGTCAGTTTTTGTACTATAAAAGTTGAGTCTTAGGACTATAAAATTACCCTAGGTCTAGTTTGCATTATATGTAAACCCTAGTCAGTCTTCGCACGATAAAAGTTGAGTCTTAGGACTATAAAATTTCCCTAGGTCTAGCTAGTTTGCATTATATGTAATCCCTAGTCAGTCTTCAGACTATAAAAGTTGAGTCTTAGGACTATAAAATTTCCCTAGGTCTAGTTTGCATTATATGTAAACCCTAGTCAGTCTTCGCACTATAAAAGTCGAGTCTTAGGACTATAATATTTCCCTAGGTCTAGTTTGCATTATATGCAAACCCTAGTCAGTCTTTGGACTATTAAAGTTGAGTCTTAGGACTATAAAATTACCCTAGGTCTAGTTTGCATTATATGTAAACCCTAGTCAGTCTTCGCACTATAAAAGTTGAGTCTTTGGACTATAAAATTTCCCTAGGTCTAGTTTGCATTATATGTAAACCCTTTTGAACTATAAAATTTCAGTCTTAGGACTATCAAATTTCTCTAGGTCTAGTTTGCATTATATGTAAACTCTAGTCAGTCTTCGGACTATAAAAGTTGAGTCTTAGGACCATAAAATTACCCTAGGTCTAGTTTGCATTATATGTAAACCCTAGTCAGTCTTCGCACTATAAAAGTTGAGTCTTAGGACTATAAAATTTCCCTAGGTCTAGTTTGCATTATATGTAAACCCTAGTCAGTTTTTGGACTATAAAATTTAAGTTTTCGGACTATAAAAGTTCATCCCCTAAGTCTAACCACCTTTACAGTCTACCATGCTTTGAGTCTAGTTTGCTTATTGTATGTTCAAAGTCTAGTACTCAACAAAGTCCAATCATTCAGTCTGCTTGCATAGTCAAGTCCAATCCATGTCTGCATGTGTTGTAGCCTGACATCTACGGCTCCTTTGAAGACACTTGGGCTCATCAGGGCCGCATACGTGTCCTCTCCTAATTAATAGAGAATAAAGGTTTCAAACTTTGGGTTATACTCAGTTGGGATAAAAGGTTACTTTTCTGGCCCAAAAGATAGTCAGAGCCCAGCCTTGTGAGGTGGCTGCAAGTGAGTGGTTGATAAACCTTCACAAATCATGGTCTGCCAAGTGTCATGATCTGATTCATTAGCCAATTTGAGGCCACTATTCTAGGGCAGATTTTAAGGATAGCTGTCATCTTGCTATCACTATAAATACCCCTAAAATCAGGAGAAAAGATCATTCAATGCAAACAGTGCAAAGTTACTCTGTAAAATTACTCTCTCACTTTCTCTCTCTAGATCTACTTTTCACTTTACAACTCCTGATATCTGACTTAAGCTTCGGAGGGGGAACCACCACCCAAACCTCCAGGGTGGGTCCCTTTTTGCAGGCTCGGGATGAAGCTCCGGCTCGGACTAAGTTGATTCAGACATTGTTGCATAAGTCTCCAAGGAAGAACATCAATGGGATACTCGTTTACTTGCTAGACAAGAAAGCTCAGCCTTCAGCTTACTTGTTGGATAAGCAGAGGACAAAACATTTGGCGCCGTCTGTGGGGAGACGCAACGATGACTGATTGTCAATCGTCCAACATTGCCAGAAACCAAAGTCTTCAGGTTAATGTCGAAGACACAGTAGAACACGAGAGACCGCCTCGAGTAAGGGATAGACCTCTAACCATCGTCCATGTCCCTGGACCAAGCCAGCAGCCGGTCATTCAGGAAAATCTTAAACGTGCAGTGACGGCTACCCATCTAGACAACGTCCTGAAGATGGCAGCAGTCGTCCAGGAACAGATTAGGAACAACATGCTGTTCTTCCATCATAATCCGGAGCCAGCCGTCAACAATCAAGCTCCTCCTAGGGGACGTTCCCAAGAAAATCGTCCAGGTCTTAGTCGACCTGTTCATCAGGAATCCTCTAGGAGGACGGCTAAAGGAAAACAGCCGGAAGGCAGTGAGCAGCGAAGGAAGATGGACTGGAATTTGGTGGTTTGGACCCGAGATCAAGCCCGTCCGAGTGGGCACCGAATGGAAACAGATACCTGGGATTATTTAGAGGCAAAGAGAGCTGCATCATTGCAACAGTCGGCTACTGGCTCTACCCTGTACTTAAGAGATCCTCCTTTAAGGATACCATCCAGAATAGAGGGAAGAAGTCTGGGTCCTACGATAGTTCGTCCGAGACAAGAGAAGATGGTAGTTCAACCAATGGTCTATAAGCGACCAGTACCAGCAAACACTTCATCTAATCCCGTGTTGAAGGAATATTGCAAGGAGTTCATACCCATCGAGGGACAGCTGGGAGCCCTCCGGATCAATTGGCCTACTCCATTCTCGGCCAGGATCATGGAGGTGCCCCCCTTCCCAAAGGTAAAACTCCCAACAATAGAGCCTTTTGATGGAACCACTGATCCTGATGATAACCTGTCTGCTTACATGCATCAAATGTACGTCCAAGGAGTAGATGATGCTACTTGGTGTAAGAATTTCCCGGCTACCCTGATAGGTGTAGCTCAGAAGTGGTTCAATAATCTACCCCCCAATTCAGTCAACAATTTCACTGAACTCAGTGTCTTATTTACTAGTCATTTCGCTGCAAATCGTCAAGAACAAAAGACAAGCATGCACTTGGGCAAGGTAGTCCAAGGCCCAAAAGAAGCTCTTAGAAGTTTTGTTAAGAGATTCAATCTAGAAGCCCTTCAAATTTAAGATCTCAATGCTGGAGTGGCTTTTGACGCCTTTATCAGGGGTCTGAGGCCAGGAATTTTTAAGTTTGACCTTGTGAAGAAGAAAATCAATACTCTTGCCGAAGCTTTAAAGAAAGCCGAAGCCTTTATACATGCCACTGAAGTATGTGCTGAGGCAAAGCATCCCGAGTCCAAGAAGCCTGAAGAGGTTGCTCAGCTAAAGAAAAGCAACCCCAAAAAGGCCGAGACTTGGGCCATAACCACTACCACTACTTCATCCAGAAGAAGCAAGAGGAAAGAATCTAGGCCTTCTTCATCCAACCCCATCGAATTCAGCAAGGACCAATACTCCATTCTCATGGAGATAAAGGACCAATACGAGCTGAAGGCTCCAGCCGAGATGAAGACGCCTTACATAAACAGAGACAAGAGCAAGTATTGTCATTTTCACAAGGATTGCGGTCATGAAACAAATGAATGTAAACACCTTAAGAGAGCTTTAGAGGATCTAGCCCGAAAAGGAAAGATGAATTCATACTTACCCCAAAGGGGAAAGAAGTTTCAGAGGAGAGATGACCGTCAAAGCAAGAAGAAGGAGAGTGAAAGCACTGACGAAGATGCCGTCCTCGTTATTTCAGGAGGATTTGCTGCTGGAGGGCCAACCAAAAGAGGGCACAAAAACTACCTCAGGGAGCTCGGCCAAGTCTTGTTGACTAATCTGACAAAGACCGAGCCCTTCCCAAAAGTGGTGGTTAGTGAGCAAGATCGGGGCAAGTTGAGGACCCCCCATGATGATCCTTTGGTTGTAGAGATGAAGATAGCAAACTTGAGAGTAAGAAGAATTCTGATTGACACCGGAAGCTCGACGGACATCATTAGTGCTGATTGCTTGTCAAGATTGAAATTTGATGAAAAGAACTTGGTTCTAGTCCATCATTCCATCATAGGGTTTGGGGGAGGAGTCATCCATCCCATGGGAACAGTCACGTTGCCCGTCCGAGTTGGAGAGAAGGAGGCCTCGCGGACCTTGTTCATCAAGTTCTTGGTTGTCCGAGATTTGACAGCCTACAATGTCATACTCGGACGGCCAACTTTGAATCATGTTAAAGCTGTAATAGTAACTCACTTGATGCTTATGAAGTATGAGTGTGATGATGGCAAGATTGGCTCCTTGTATGGAGACCAGCAGGCGGCTAGGGAATGTTACCTAACCACCCTCAAGCCGTCATCATGGAAAGCATGCAATGAAGACCAGACGAAGATCGGTGGCTAATAGAAGACATCTGAAATTGGGAAAGATAAGACGAAGGTTGCTGGCGAAAGGAAAACGTCTGAAAGTGTAAAGGACCAAGTAGCCTCGTTGAAGCTGGCAATTAAGAGTCCTCAGACGCCTCTCGCCCCCTCAAGGAAAACGTCTGAACATCTCCCCAGCAAGAAAAGAAAGTATGAGCCTGTCAAGGAAGAACCTCCTTCGTCTGACGAAGTGATGGCCATCATTGGACTAGCAATAGAACGTCCAGAGCAGGTGGAAGTTCCAGAAGATGTCTATTTGGATGAGGCTCGTCCAGAGCGAACCTTAAAGATTGGTTCTTCCCTCTCTCCTGATTTGAGGGGCCTTCTAATAAGCTTGTTGAAAGAATTTCAAGACGTGTTCGCTTATTGTGTTGAAGAAATGCCTGGAATTGATCCAGAGATAGCCTTCCATCGGCTGAATGTTGATCCAAATTTAAAACCTGTTCGTCAGAAGAAAAGGCATTTAGGACCGGCCAGAAATCAGGCGGTCGACCAAGAAGTTCAGAAGTTGTTGGAATCAAAGTTCATCAGAGAAACCTATTATCCAGAATGGATAGCAAATGTGGTCATGATGCCAAAGCCTAATGGCACTTAGAGGATGTGTGTGGACTATACTGATCTCAACAAGGCTTGTCGTAAGGACAGTTTCCCTTTGCCCAAGTTGAATCGTCTAGTGAACTCCACAACCTGCCATGCTTTACTAAGCTTCATGGACGTCTACTCAGGTTTTCATCAAATCCCCATGTGGTCAGAAGATCAGGACAAAACGTCCTTCATTATTGAAAAAGGACTGTTTGGCTGGTTGAGAATGCCATTTGGCCTACGCAATGCTCCGGCCACATTTCAAAGATTGATCAATACTGTCTTTCAGCCACAGTTGGGAAGAAACATGGAGGCCTATATTGATGATATGATAGTCAAGAGTCGGCAAAAAGAAGGTCATGTTGGTGATTTGAGAGAGACTTTCGAGACTTTCAGAAAATACAAGTTAAAATTGAACCCCAGCAAATGTGTATTTGGAGTCTTGTCCGGGAAGTTCTTAGGCTTCTTGGTAGATCAGAGGGGAATAGAAGCCAACCTAGAAAAGATCCAAGGTATTTTTGGACATGAAATCCTCGTCAAAGATAAAAGAAGCTCAGCGACTGACGGGTTGCTTGGCTGCCCTTGGATGATTCTTGTCCTAGTCAGGTGACAAGTGCCATCACTTCTTCGCTACTATCAAGAAGAAGGCCAAGTTTGAATGGACAGCAGAGGCTGAGCAAGCGCTTCAGCAAGTTAAAGATCACCTTCGGCAGCTGCCTAGGTTGGTCAGTCCAGCTGAGGGGGAGAAACTGTTTGTATACTTGGCTGTATCCACTCAGGCTGCGAGTGCTGTTCTGCTGGCTGAAAGATCTAGATTCCGTGCAAGTTCCGATATGCTTTGTGAGTCATGTACTCAAGGACGCAGAAAGCAGGTACACTCCAGTCGAGAAGTTTGGATTGGCCCTCGTCATGGCCAGCAGAAAGTTAAGGCCCTATTTCTTGGCACACATTTTACTCGTCTACACTGACCAACCTGTGAAGTAAGTTCTGCAAAAGATGGAAGCCGCTGGACAAATGCTAAAGTGGGATGTTGAGCTTAACATGTTCGATATATCATTTGAACCAAGGAAAGCCATTAAGGGGCAAGCCTTGGCAGATTTTATAGTTGAACTTACTCGGCCAACTATAGAGCCAATATCTAATCCAGCTGAAGGAAGGAAGCATTGGACGCTCATGGTTGATGGGTCGTCCACTGTCAATGGATGTGGGGCAAGAATCATTTGTCAATCTCCGGAAGGAGACAAGTTCGAATATGCGCTAAGATTCCAGTTCCAAGCGTCCAATAATGAAGCTGAATATGAAGCACTTCTAGCTGGAATCAAAATGTGTAAAGTGGCAGGAGCTCTAGAGATCGAGGCCAAATCAGACTCTCTCTTGGTTGTCAGTCAAGTAAATGGAGATTTTGAATGTAAAGAAGCATCGATGGGCAAATATATGTGTCTGATCAAAGATGAGATTGAGCCTTTGAAACGATTTGTTCTCGACCAAGTACCAAGGTCAAAAAATCATCAAGCAGATGCTCTCTCAAACTTGGCCAGTTCGGCTGAAGGCGATGCGCCAAGAACAGTGTTTTGGGAAGTCAAACCCAAAAAGAGCATTGACCAAGAACAAATCATGTTTCTTTGCTGAGGGGCAGTGTGGATGGAGCCCATAATAGAATACAAGAAAACAGGACGACTGCCATCAAATCCTGTGGAAGCCAAGTATGTGAAGGCTCGAGACAAGTGGTTTGAGCTATGGGATGAGACCCTCTACAAGAAGTCATTCAACCGCCCTCTCCTCAAGTGCATCACCAGAGAAGATGGTCTAGAGGTTCTGAAGGAACTCCATGAAGGAGCTTGTGCATCTCACATTGGGGGAAGAGCATTGGGAGAAAAGGCTTTAAGGACGGGGTACTACTGGCCTACCTTAAAGGAGGACGCCCTCGTCTATGCAAAGAAGTGCGATAGTTGTAAGAAGCATGGAAACCTGCATCAGAAGCCGTCCAACTACTTAAGTCCCATCTTGTTCCCTCTACCTTTTGCCAAACGGGGCATGGATATCCTAGGACCTTTCCCGGTGGCCGCTGGGCAAAAGAAGTTTGTGATAATAGTAGTGGACTATTTCACTAAATGGATAGAGGCTGAAGCCATGCGAGGAACAACAACAAACGACGTCAAGGGTTTTATTTGGAAAAACATTATACCTCGTTTTAGCATGCCACAGTCCATCGTCTTTGATAATGGCCCGCAGTTCGAAACACCTAAACTGAAAGATTGGTTGGCAGAACGAGAAATCAAGGCTCAGTTCGCTGCAGTCGCCCTCCCACAAGCCAATGGGCAAGTAGAGTCCTTCAACAAGATTCTATCTAATGGAATGAAAAGGAAGTTGGATAATGCCAAGGGACAATGGTTTGAAGAACTACAGCTAGTGTTATGGTCCATCAGAACAACCACCAAAAATTATACACGGGAGACACCCTTCATGTTAGTTTATGGCACTGAAGCCGTCTTGCCCATTGAAATTGAAGAACCCACCCTGCGAGTCATGTTGTACACAGAAGATGCCAACTGGGCTGCATTACGCACGGCTTCGGATTAAGTACCATAAGTCAGGGGCAATGCCTTGCTAAGAATGCAATTGTATAAGCTGCAAATGGCTCGGGAGTTTAACAAGAGAGTCGGTAGACGACCACTCAAGGTGGGGGGTCTGGTTCTAAGGAAGATGGAGGCGGTTGGACGAGCTAAAGAGATGGGGAAGCTAACACCAAATTGGGAAGGACCTTATCTGATTATCCAAGAGCTGCGTAGTGGAACCTTTCGTCTCCAAGATCTGGATGGACAAGTTATACAGCGCACTTGGAACTCAGATAATCTGAAGAAGTACCACGTCTAACTCAATTCATCGTCAGGAATCTAGCTGGTAGTTTGTAGTAAGTCCAAAGTGCCACGGCACATGCAAGAAAAAAGAATTGTATACATGTATCTTGGCATTTAGTCAAGCAAAATTCATATAATACAATTCCTACTTCTTGGCATTTAGTCAAGCAAAATTCATATAATACAATTCCTACTTTCTTATCGCCTTTGTTTACTTTCACCAAGTTAGTTCTCTTTGGGGCATTAAATCAGTTACTAGTCTAAAAGAGACAATAACTTGGGACAAAAACACAAAAAACAATAGAGCGTCAAAAATACTCACTTCTATACCGAACATCACTCCCTCGAGGAGACCGGCCAAAAGTATAACAACCTAAAGGTTGACAATACATAAATGGCAATCAATTTGGCACAATCTCTAGTAAGGGAAACGTCAAGGTCTCTAAGATTGGGCTGACCATAAATATGCCCTTAGTGAAGGATACTTACTTTCACATACACGGACAGCTAAGTAGTAAAGACCCTAGTAAGGGATCACTACTTCCGGACGAGTGTTGCTCCCTCAAGGAAGGCGGCTAAGACATGGTCAGACCATGTATCTAAAGCTCGTCCTTAGCGGTTTCAGTAGGCGTGGCCAATGTTGGCCACTCTCCTTCTTGGACTATGGCTTGTCCACTATATATGGTTGAGCCTAGCCCAAGAAGGGGGGGGGGATAAGACAACCCTATAGGACGAGCTAAAAGAGGGAAGGTCGTCCAAAAAACCAGGATGAACCAGGCAATAAATACTGCAGGACGAGTGTTGCCAACTCGAGAAAAACGGCTAAAATGTGGCTAGTCCACAAAACCATATGTATTGGCCGCTTTCCTCCTTGGGGTGAGACCCGTCTGAATGAGAAGACCATCTAGAGTTCCAGGACGAATGTCACTAAGTACTTGGATACTTTATGGAAAGATTCACAATCGTCCAAAGACAAGGATGGAAATCTTCCCCTATATATATATTGAAAACCATCCAAAGCTCTAGGACGAATGTCACTAAGTACTTGGATACTTTTTGGAAAGACCCATAATCATCCAAGGACAAGGATGACACCTTTCTCCTATGTGTTTTGCAAATCGTCCAAATACCCGGACCAGTCTCTTCTTGTACTTGGCTACATTTTGTACTCTAGACCGTCCAAGGGCAAGGATCAGGGTTGATAAGCTCACTCTATTTATAATTTTGTAGACCGTCTAAAAGTTCAGGACGAATCTCTTCTTGTACTTGGATGCATTTTGAAAAGATTTATGATCATCTAAAGGCAAGGATGCCGCTCTTTCCTTAAAAATCTGTGCGGAACGTCCAGCATTCAGGACGAGACACATTTTATACTTAGTCAGAATTGTAATTCAAGAGGAGAAGAGACAAGCCATTGGCAAAAAGTCTTTCATATATATACTTAGCAAAAAGTTTACAACTTAAGACAAGAAGAGATAAAGCTACAACGGCAAACAAGCCGAGAAACTTAGGAAAATAAACCTAAAACTAGGCATCATCTTCAGCGCGAGTTTCTTGGTTGTCTTCAGGGTTCTCCTCCTCAACCGCAGCTTCGTCGTCTGAGTCCAAAAATTCCGGAGGTTCCTCGGCACATACCATAGCACGATGAACACTCTGTTGATATTCCAGACGACGAATGAAGCTAGGGACCTCAGAAGGCTCAGCCAGCATCTCAAAGGCCTTGACGGCCCAGTCCTTAGACGTTTCGACGACTTGAGCCAAGCCTTCTTTGGCATCGTCAAAGGCCCGGGCCGCTTCCCATTCTAGACGGGCAGTCTTCGCCCATAGAAGAATGTTCTCCCTTCTCAGTTGAACGGCTGCTAGAAGAGCAGCATCTCTTTCACCCTTCAACTCAGCAGAGACATTATCTATGACCATCTTCAAACGATCTTGCTCCGTATACAACATTTTAATGGCAACAAGATATTTCTTGTTCTCGGATTCCAGGGTTGCTGATCTCTTCTCCAAGGCGTCTAGTGACTGACGATGGAGAGTCTTGGCCATCTCAATGTCATGGATAGCCTTATCGCCGGACGTTGTAGCAAGATGGACGACCTTCTTGTTCTCCTTCCTAACATCCCTCGCCCACTATTCGGTTAGCATGCTGCGAGCAAAAAGCTGGAAACAATGAAAACCAAACAAGTCATTAGACGAGTATTAAACCAAGCAATTTTGTTCAAGTATAAAATGAAAACGGCAGAAAATTATACCTCAGCAGCAAGTTTGGACATGTAGCCCACAGGCCCGGCTGATGCTCCCCTTAACCCTTTAATATAGGATTTAGGGTAGCACTTGAAGAGCTCCTGCTTAAGCCGATCTTTTTCTACCTTTGACATTTTGGCAAAAGCAGGAGAAGACTCCTCGTCCGAGTCTATGGTAGGAGTAGCTGAGGGTAAAGCGGGGCCTTTGCCCTTATCTGAAAGAGGGTGAGAGTTAGTTATCTTGATGGGAAAGACGATGGCTTGTCTATTGGACGGATTCATAGACCGTCCGCCGACCCGCACCGTCCTAACTATATTTGGATAATACGACTCACCAGACGAGATGGAGGCCGTCCTAACAGCTAGTGGCATCTGCGACACCAGCTTGGCCACCGAGCAGCTGAAGCCCGGGTAGTTCTCAACAGCCGTCTCCGACTCTGGAACAACCAAAGCAAAGGCCGACTCTGGGTTGATCTCAGCAGAGTCTGCTGGCAGAACGTCCAACGGACCAGCAGGATCCGCACTCTTTTCCCCCTCGCAGGGGCAACAGCTGAAGGCTCCTTTTTCAGGGCCTTGTCCTTTGGGGGAGGCATGTTTTTCTCCGCAACTTCACCAACAGGAATCGTCTTCTCTGCCCTCTTCCTTGTGAAGCCCTTAGGCTTTTTCGTTAGAGGTTGTTCTGCGGCTGCTGTAGGCCTCTTTTTGGACGAGGACGACTTCCCAGGTGGAAGTTTGTTTGTAGGAGCATTCTTCTGCAAAAAATAAACAAGTTTTCATGCTGGTCACCCAAAGGACAAAAGTTAAATCATTTGCAAGGCTTCAAACGAAAATCACCCAAAGAAGGAAGGCGTCCTATAATAGACACCTCCTTTCCTAAGGGAACCTCGTCTAAAAGAAAATGTTTCCTAATAAAGACGAAGTTGATGCAAAGAAGGAAGCCGTCCTAAAAATGGACAGACTAAAATGACTCCCGTCAAAGACCAAGAAATCAACCCTTCGACCAGTATCAGGACTTAAAGCCTCTCAGACAAGAATGGCCCAACGAAGGTGGCCGTCCAAGCATGGACGATTTCCTTCTTCAGGTGATTTTCGTCAAGAGAAAGGAACAATGACTTGGACGAGCCCAAATGGTACTCGTCCAAAGAAATTTTGCCTCTCAGACGAGAATGGCCCAAAGAAGGTGGCCGTCCAAGCATGGGCGTTTTCCTTCTTCAGGTGATTCTCGTCCAGAGAAAGGAACAATGACTTGGACGAGCCCAAATGGTACTCGTCCAAAGACATTTTGCTGCTCAGACGAGAATGGCCCAAAGAAGTTGGTCGTCTAAGCATGGATGCCTTCCTTCTTCAGGTGATTTTCGTCTAGTGAAAGGAACAACGTCTTGGACGAGTCCAAATGGTACTCGTCCAGGGAAGGATTTTTATATTCTCAGACGAGAATCACCCAACGAAGGTGGACGTCCATGCTTGGACGTTTTCCTTCTTTGGGTGACTCTCGTCCAATGGTTGGATGCAAATTCTTGACGAGTTAGAATGATCCTCGTCCAAAATATATATATATATATATACATACATATATATATATATACATACATATATATATATATACATACATATATATATACATATATATATATTACCAGTGTTTCAGCCCTTTTCTCGGCGCTGCTCTTAGCATATTCCTTCCATAAGTTGTCTGTGAATTTAGACATACTTATATCTCCCATCCAAGATGCCCTGAGACGTTTTCTGGTCGAGTCTGCAAAAAAGAAGTGGGGCAGGATTAGTCTGATGTATACTATGGACAAAGAGTTTTACTTGGAGAATTCGAATGTATACCTTTATCTTCGGCCAACCGCAAGCCGGCGGCAACCAGGAAGTCATCATGGTAAAACATTTCTTTAAAGGGTATCCAGTTAGCTGGCCCCTTAAAAGATCGCTGGCTGGGCCTGGAGTACTCCTTTATTCTGAAGTACTCCGCAACCTCTTCGTCATAGCTGTCCTCCAAATCCAGCCAGGACTACTTCCGTCCAGTGTTCGTGACGGATCGATTGTAAAATCTATAGCTCTCAGTGGCATAGTCGTTGGCCGCCTGTAAGAAGATGAAGTCGGCCTTCCAATCGTGCATCTTCGACGGCTTGCCCCACGCAGTCATGAAGTCGGGGCGGTTGTAGATGCGGAGCCATGCCCCGTCCACGGCCCCAGGTACCTTAGCCGCGTAGTGAATATGGGTAAAGGCTTGGAGAGAAAGAGCTAGGCTGCGCAGTTCGCAGACGACAGTAAATGTCAGGACGTTGAGCCAAGCATTTGGAGCCAGCTGATTATGGCCTATATGGTAATACTGCAGCACTTGTTCTATAAATTTGTGGAGAGGGAACCTTAATCCCGCGTCCAAGGCCAGCTTGTAGATGGCGAAGTGGTTCTCTGGGGCACTCAGAATCGTCGCGTCTTTATTTGGGATGACAAAGGAGAAGCCCGGCATGGGCATGCAAGAGGATAAGTAACTAGGGTCTGGTCCTATTTTCTCTAGCCATTTACGATTGAGCAAAATGAAGCCGGGGTCAGAAAGGGGACCTAAGCATCTTCTAATTTCCGACGAGGTCGTAGAGGCTTCGTCCGATTCCTCGGCAGCGTCAGAATCACTGCCGTTATTATCTTCGCCGGTTCCCTCCATATTGACGTCCCTGCCAGAAGTACTAGCTTGAGGGTTTATTTCGGAGTCTTCTAAATCGTGGTCCGGAGAAGGAGGCCCGCCTAAAGGCTCAACACTTTGGGCCCCCCTTGTCTCATCTGGAATACGTCCAGTAGATTCCTCCATGTCTGAACTATGTGAGGGTAGTATTACCTTTCGTCTTAGACGGGCCGTTTGCTTGACGCGCGCCAGATTACCCTGCACAGGTAAAGACTGGGTCGTCTGACTTTCTCGGCCAAAACCACAAAAAAATATATACTCGGCCATAAGAGGCCCAACTCCAGAATGTGTCGAAGAAGAAGTATCGGTTCTAGGGTCAAGGCAAGCTCTTGGTCGGGTAGGATTATTTGACGAAGAAGATTCCAATTTATTGATTTTCTAAGAAAAAAATAAAGAATATAGAAGAGTAAAAAGAATAAAGAAAAGATACCTGCTTAAACGCCTGGACGAGTCGGTGAAGAAAGCTGAGGCTGGGCGATCTCTCTCTCTCTCTAGAAGAATTTGCGGAGTTTCTCTCTCTAGAAAAATCCGTTCAAGGTGTGAAATGATTTAATGTCCTCGCACCAAAGTTAGTTATAGAGGGGTAAGAAACTCGTGGAGCCGGTCAAGGATGACCGAAGAAAGGATGAAACGGTCGATTATGATCGGTGAAATCCAGGAAAAAGGTGCGTCATTTCCTTCATTTTGAATAAGACTACCTTGGGTAAAAGGGCCTTAACCGTCAGATGGGCCAACAGTGAAAGGCCTTTTAGGGGCAAATGTTGTAGCCTGACATCTACGGCTCCTTTGAAGACACTTGGGCTCATCAGGGCCGCACACGTGTCCTCTCCTAATTAATAGAGAAAAAAGGTTTCAGACTTTGGTTTATACTCAGTTGGGATAAAAGGTTACTTTTCTGGCCCAAAAGATAGTTAGAGCCCAGCCTTGTGAGGTGGCTGCAAGTGAGTGGTTGATAAACCTTCACAAATCATGGTCTGCCACGTGTCATGATCTGATTCATTAGCCAATTAGAGACCACTATTCTAGGGCAGATTTTAAGGATAGCTGTCATCTTGCTATCACTATAAATACCCCTGGAATCAGGAGAAAAGATCATTCAATGCAAACAGTGCAAAGTTGCTCTGTAAAAATACTCTCTCACTTTCTCTCTCTAGATCTACTTTTCTCTTTAAAACTCCTGATATCTGACTTAAACTTCGGAGGGCGAACCACCACCCAAACCTCCAGGGTGGGTCCCTTTTTGCAAGTTCGGGAACGAAGCTCCGGCTCAGACTAAGTTGATTCAGACATTGTTGGACACGTCTCCAAGGAAGAACATCTAAGGGATACTCGTTTACTTGCTAGACAAGAAAGCTCAGCCTTCAGCTTACTTGTTGGACAAGTCGAGGACAAAACAACATGTGCATTTAGTTAGGTCCATATCTCCATCATGGTCAAGCCCATACTAGTCCAAAATCATACCCATTTCTAATCATTTATGATTTTCATGTCCATTTTCATTTTCATTTCTCATTCCAATTTCTCATTTCCATTTCACATTTCGAAAACATTATTTCTTTAAATTTACGAGGTCCACTCGATTCTATTCATGACCGATCGACAGATTACAACTAAGCAATGCCTAAAGGAGGACAAAATGTGAGCCTACTCTAAAGCTCATCAATCGCAACATCACCACCCCGACTTCATATAGAGTCATGAAGCTTACTTTTGACCGCCTTCACCATAAAGGCACGATCACTTCCATAGGGTCTACCGCCTTCACATTAGAGGCGCGGTCACTTCCATAAGGTCTACTCCGGACCCTGCACCTTAAAGAAAATTCAGAAGTGCAACCTACATTTCTACCGCGAATTGCAACGGAATAATTCCACTTGACATCTAGCGTCGAATACCATCAATGCGCTGCGAGACATGGTCGACGACAATATACTTCTAATACTTGATACATCGAGAATCAACATCACCAACAACCCCTGAGGCAGTGCATCAACAATTCAACAGGCTTAGTCTTTTGTTTATGGTTTCCTAGCATGAGGCAGGGAGTCCTTACCCTGAGCCATTTCTGTCCTTTTCCATCGAGTCTATGTCACTTTAGGACTTCATTTATTATAGCCTTTTCATTTTCATTTCATTTTCATTTCATTTTATTTTCATTTTCATTTTCATTGGCCTTCCATCATTTTATTTATGCTTCTAATTCAATGATGAAACATAAATCACCTAACGAACTTGACTAATAATAATAATAAAAAGAGATCTGAAAAAAAGAGAGAAAAATGAAAAAAGGTCATACTTTGGATCATGAGTCATATCCCTCTCCCTCCATCATCCATAAACTATCATTAGCCAAATAACCTTTCAAAATCAACAATCCGTCTTGCATGGACCCGGTTCACATTAAATATAGTGTGGACCAGGCCCAAGCACGTGACCCGGTACAAAGTACTCACTTTCACTTTCCAAAAATGCGCGATTTTCTCTCTCTTCAATATTTCCACAATCCGCGATTTCCTCTCTCTTCAATATTTCCAAAAACCAAAGATTCTATCGCTATAAAATTTCAGCGAATTATTCTCTCTCTTCTTTCAAATTATTTCTCAATTTCATACGAAACATAAATTTACGTACATCTCATTCAGAAATTGATTCGAAATTGATTCTTCGACAATTTCCTTTTCACTTGAACAACTACGACAAATTCATGGAAAATTCGGGTTTAATTGATCAATTAGATCTCAATCAGAGTATTGTAGCATGTAATATAGACGACCTAAATCTGAGCATTGAAGCACTCGATGACGAACAGCATCACAATTCAATCCAAAATGAGCATCGAGATCCACTCGTAATAGATCTCAATAATACACCAAGTTTTGAAGGTAACAGCATCGAAGTCAATAATTTCATTTGTTTGATTAAGCAAAACACTAACACTATAATTTTATGTAGATAATGTGGTTTCGTTTCATGATGAGCTTGAAAATCAAGTTGATGAATCTAATTCAGTTGTCATTCCAGGTAAATAGTTACATTATCACTTACATATACTATATCATAAATAGATACACTATCACATACATACACTATATCATAAATAGATACACTATATCATATACACTATCACGTACATACACTATATCATAAATACATACACTATATCATAAATAGATACACTATATCAGATAGAAACACACTAGCATATATAGAAAATATTTACGTAAAC
Source organism: Beta lomatogona (assembly GCA_947646795.1). Lineage (NCBI taxonomy): Eukaryota > Viridiplantae > Streptophyta > Magnoliopsida > Caryophyllales > Amaranthaceae > Beta > Beta lomatogona. Next base: position 4,634,511 of record CANSNZ010000020.1, on the reverse strand, counting down.
GCATTACAGAAACATATACCATATCACGCATAAATACACTATATCATAAATAGATACACTATACCACACAGAAATACACTATAGAATATAACAAAAATATTGCGTACTATGAAAAACAAAAATGGACTAAAATTCACAAATACACTATATCAAACACACATACACTATATCATAAATAGCTACACTATATCACATATACATACACTATAATAAAAGTGAAAAATATCTTTATTCTTTTATAATAGGTTCAACTGAACAATCACTGAATAAATAGATACACTATGTACACTGTTACGTACATACACTATATCATAGATAGGTACACTATATTATAAATAGGTACACTATATCAGATATTGAAAATATTTACTTAAACGCATTACAAAAATGGACTAAAATTCACAAATACACTATATCACACACCCATACACTATATCAAAAATAGATATACTATATCATATATACAAACACTATAAGAAAAGTGACAAAAATATCTTCATTCTTTTATAATAGATACACTATACCACACAGAAATACACTATAGATTATTACACTATATCAACTATATCAGTTACACTGTCACGTACATACACTATATCATACATAGGTACACTATATCATACATACGTACACTATATCATATAGGAACACACTAGTAGATATAGAAAATATTTACTTAAACGCATTACAGAAACATACACTATATCATACATAAATACTCTATATCATAAATAGATACACTATATCACACAGAAATACACTATAGAATATAACAAAAATATTGCGTACTATGAAACACAAAAATGGAATAAAATTCACAAATACACAATATCACACACCCATACACTATATCATATATACATAACATGTTCAACTGAACAATCACTGAATAAACATGAAATTGGAGGAGTTTTACTTGGTCAAGTAAGACCAACATTGGATGATATACATGAGCTATATTGTCAGCATGCTGATATTGTAGTGTTTCAGTGTTAGAAAATCCAAAAACAAAAAAAAAAAGATTAACCAACTTCATATATATATATATATATATATATATATAGCATTCATAAATTAATTACAAAAGATTTGTCACTGATATTCATAGGTTAAATATTCATGATCATCAAAAAAGGTGTTCTTTAGATCAATAGGGCTCTTTACTTACAATGCCATCCAAAAAAAAACTACCAAACCCCTAGCCCTAACTAACCCTCATCTTGATCAGTTTTATTCTTTTCCAAACAACAGTGGGAACCCATCACAGTAAGCCCACCATTCAGCAGTACTGTGAGCCCAGAAATCAACCCCATCACCTTCAATGATGGACTTCAGAGCCCACTTCTTGATGGAGGTATTGTCCAGGTTGGGCCTCCAATGAACCGACTCCTTTACCACCCACATCCTCCTCCATTCCTTGCAAACATTCTTCACAATTCTTGACTTCCAACAGTTAAGTTTAGAAAACACATGAAAGCACATAATCTCGTCCATTCCTAACAGTTGGTGGGCATCTTCTAGACCATATCGGGAAATCCTCCTCCACTCCCTGCATACACTTGTTACACACTCTCTGTCCCTTGGGTCTCTAAGTCGAGGGAAAACGTGGAATCGTAAAATCTCATGCATGGAGAGGACTGGGTGAAGTTCATCAAGAGAAGCCATATTTTTCCTTCGAAAAAACACCAACAATCAGCATAAAACCAATTTCAAACCACCACTACACTACCCCCTGTTTTACTCTTATTTAATTTAACTTGTTGAGTTTCAGTTCATCAATTCACAGCAAATGTAAACGATATTTAATCATCTAAACACGATACGCTTATTAACAACTTGTTTACTAAAAACTCATAACAATTCGACAAAAAAATTCAAATGATCATCACAACCTAAACCCTATCATTACCCAGAAAATTTTTCTCATAAAATCGAAAAAAAACAAAACAAATAAGGGAATTATGAATGTACCTTGTTAAATTCACTAAATCGCTTCCAAATCGCTTCGAAATCGCCTTGCTTCGTATGGTGGGTTTCTTTTTGCAGCAGGTGAGAGGAAATGAAAGGGCGCCAATCTTTTTACGTGAAATGACTGCAGTTCAGAACATTATGCGCCCTGCCCAAGACACGTAATTATTACTTTATGTCATTTAACCATGGCTTAACTACACTTGGGTTAGTTTTATTTAATTATGGCCTGAAAGTAAATGTTACGTCCTTAAAGGTGAAAAAAAAAGTGGGAGGTCCTTAAAGGTGAAAAATACCAAATGTTAAGTCCTTCATTTATGCTTAACTCACATACACTATATCATACATAAATACACTATATCATAAATAGATACACTATATCATATAGGAACAAACTAGCAGATATAGAAAATATTTACTTAAACGCATTACAGAAACATACACTATATCATACATAAATACACTATATCATAAATAGATACACTATACCACACAGAAATACACTATAGAATATAACACAAATATTGCGTATTATGGAACTCAAAAATGGACTAAAATTCACAAATACACTATATCACACACCTGATGTTATGGTTTTATATAGAGTTTTTCCCCCTATATCTGAGCTAAAATGTGCATCAATGGTGCTCTTAGGAACCATTTCACGCTAACTTTTTTCTTCTAGTTGTGGTTTTTTTGTTTCGTGATGATTTGTAGGTATTAGGGAGTTTTTTCCTTATTTTCTACTGATTTTCGTCTACCACAATCGAATGGAGAGGTTCGAAGACATATTTGATGAGTTCCGGGGTCCCGAGAATATTTTCCGAGGCCTTGGACAAAAGAAGAAGTGAATCCTTGGCGTCTGAAGCCAAGGAATGACTAAACGGTGCCTCGCCCAACTTCATCGGGCTCCTGACGCCCGGTCGGGCGTCCATCACTGCCAAAAGCAAGTTTGTTGCGGGCCCGATCGGGCTTGATCCGCCCTGTCGTGTTTCGGTGTCTAGCCCGATCGGGCGAGATGGCCCGATGTCATCGGACGTGTTCGTGGCGAGGGTGCTCGAGTGCTGCGTGATGCGAAGTCCATCGCCCGACTCCATCGGGCGGCATGGCTCGACTCCATCGGGCGGATGGCTACTCTTGGAGTGTTGCTGCTGCGCTGAGCCCGATCGGGCGACTGATCCGCGCGCTCATTTAATGAGTTTCAGGCTGTTTAGTATAAATAGGAAAATCAGAACATCTTTTATGGATCTTTGGTTTTAGTCCTTATTTTCTCATAGTTTATCTCAAGAACCCTAGTTTTACTACTTTTCATTGTGGATTCAAGATCAAACCTTTGGATTACTTGCAATTTCAATATAGTTCTTTAATTTGGTAATCTTCTTCCTTGTTTCCTCCGTTATTGTTTGCTTTCTCTCTTATTGATTAGAGTAATTTCTTAGTTATTTGCAATAGTTCAAAGTATGAATTTTTACATGGAATTTGTTATTGTTTTCTCAAGCATGAGTGAGTAGTTTTATTTCTAGGATTGTGAGGATCTATGTATGCAATGAGGGATTGATAGATTAGTATAATTACCCTTTATTTTAATTGTTTCCTGTGATTGAATCGTTCATGCTAGATTTATGAATTAGGCCTGATTTGTATTTCTATTATCGCAATATTGAATCTGCTTCGAGAGGAGAGATTTCGTATAGGCTTTCAATCATTAGGCATAGTGATCCTTGACCATGCGAGAGCGGCTAGGTGATCTTTGAGGGAGGTAATGTTCGAGAGAAATTACATGTGCCCTAGATAAATTGACTTATTGGGTGGTTATTATTCGTCTCTGATTTCCCAAATTGTATGCATAGTGATCCATAGTCCTAGTTATTCATTAATTGATTCTTACCTTTGTATTTAGTTCTATCATTTGCTTAGTTTAGTCACACACCCATTTTTCAACTGATTTAGTTAGTATAATATTAGAATTCAGATACAATAGTATAACTTTCTTCCTGTGGATTCGATCCTGACTTCCCTGACTACTTGCTAGTGGACCTTAGGTTATTTTTGATAAGGTGATACGACTTTAGCCTGTCAACACCCATACACTATATCATAAATAGATACACTATATCATATATACATACACTATAATAAAAGTGACAAAAATATCTTCATTCTTTTATAACAGGTTCAACTGAACAATCGCTGAATAAACATGAAATTGGAGGAGTTTTACTTGGTCAAGTAAGATCAACATTGGATGATATACATGAGCTATATTGTCAGCATGCTGCTATAGTAGGGTTCAGTGTTAGAAAATCCAAAAACAGAAAAAAAGAAGGGACATCAGTTGTGCATCAAAAGTACTATGTCTGCTCTGCTCAAGGGAAAAGAAATACCAAAATCAAAGAAAAGCAGGGAGAGAATAATACAGATATAATGATACAAGACAGCAATTTAAAGAAACAGAGGACAAGAAGAGTTATGATCATAAGAACTGAATGTCCTGCTCTGATTAGAGCAAGGATGAACCCTGAAGGACACTATGAAATTGTGCAGCATGTTATAAAACACAATCATCCACTTACAAGAGAACCACTAAATTACCTTCATAGATCTAAGCGTCAGATGAGTGATCTACAGAAACAAACTATACAAGCTATGCAAGAGTGTGGATTGAGACCGATAGATTCATTCAAATACATGAGTACAGAAGCAGGTGGTGAAGATGTATTGGGTCATTCCATGAAGGACCACTTCAACTGCTGTTATAAACTCAAAATAAAACCAATTGAGGGAAAGGATTCACAAAATGTTGTTGATAACCTTTATGAGCAGATGCAAACAGATAGTAACTTCTTCTTTAGAGTAAGATTGAATGATGAAGGAAAGGTTTGCTGCTTGTTTTGGAGAGACTCTATGATGCTTGAGGACTATGCAATATTTGGAGATGGTATGGTTTTTGATACTACATATAGGACAAACAAGTATAATCTTATTTGTGCACCATTTGTAGGAATTAATAACCATTGGAAAAACACAATGTTTGCATGTGCATTTCTTGCGGATGAGACAATACCATCATTTGAATGGGTTTTTGAAACATTCAAAAAATCAATGAAAGGTAAATGTCCAATAACTATATTCAGCGACCAAGATGCTGCAATTGCAGGAGCAATAAAAAAGGTACTCATGTTTATGTGACATTTGCACAACTTCGGTTATGTACTATTGCAGAAGCAATAGATATTACTTGAAAAACTAACTAAATGAACTCAATGACAGGCTTTCCCAACCTCAAGACCCAGGTTATGTTTATGGCATTTGAGTCAAAATGCAAATCAACAATTTGGATTGATGAATGCAGATAAGGAATTCAAGAACATTTTTCACAAGTGTCTGAGTGGTTACATTACAACATCATAATTTGAACAAACTTGGAGCACAATGACCAAAAAAATACAAACTAGAAGATGATCGTTGGTTCAAGAGATTGTATAGTTTGAAAGAAATATGGTGTACAACATTTAGCAAAGACTTCTTCTCTGCTGGAATACTATCTTCACAGAGAAGTGAAAGCACAAATCATGCTGTTGGGTTTAAGGCAAGCAAAACTACTAGCTTGACTGACTTCTTTTCAATATTCCAACAGACAGTAATAAGGTGGAGAAGACAGGAAAAAAGGGATGATTTTAATTGTACAAAGGGAATACCAAAATCAGATCTCTGCATGAGTCCACTATTAAAACATGCAGCTTCACAGTACACACATACTCTTTTCCGAGATTTCGAGGAAGAATTCAAACATGCAATGGCAATTGAATTAGTTGGTACACAAGGAAACATTCTGACATACAGAGTTTTCCTCAATGGCATTGATGGTTCTTCTCAACAAGTCTCCTTCAATTACCCAGAGAAGACAATTGAGTGTGGATGCAGAAATTTTGAAGAATCAGGTTGGTTGTGCTTTCATGACATAAGAGTTCTACACTTGCATTCTGTCCAAAAAATACCAGAGAAATACATATCATCAAGGTGGACAAGATTTGCAAAAAAAGAAGTTTCGGAGAAATTTGATAATGAAAAGAGAGAAAAAGGAGAAATAAACAGCTTCACACCATGGAGGCTTCACATGATAAGGAGGTATGTAAACACACTATACACCAGCACAAAAATACATTATATCACACAGAAGTACACTATATGATCTATGAACATACTATATCACGTAGAAATCCACTATATGTTAGTCTAATACTATATCTACACTATTACACATAAATACACTATATGATCTATAAACACACTATATCACATAGAAATCCACTATATGTTTGTCTAAATACTAACACATTCATGCCATAAGGTACTACAATCTCATGAGAAAGCATTACAAGAAGCAGCTGCAGCATTACAAGCTAATGAAAGTCAAGAAAACAATACACAAGAATTAGCACCAAGACCAACAGTTTTGGATCCAGATAGAGCAGTCACAAAAGGAAGAGACAACAAGCGAATAAAAGGACACTATGATTCATACAAGAAGGCATCAAAAAAAGGGAAAAAGAGACACAAGGAGTTTGGAAGCATAACTCCAAAAGAACATATGTTCTAAAAAACTTTACCAAGAGAACTATGTAATGTTTTTAATCCTTTGAGTTTAAAATAAGACTTGTACACTATGGTTATGGGCAAATTTTTTTTTTTTGAAAGGATATGGTTATGAAGTACATTATATAAATAAATTCTTATGAAGAACTGTTTGTAAACCCATTATATTTACACAAACATGTTGTGTAACCCAATAAAAATCAAAACAAATTACTAATTTGTAATATTCTATATGTCAACAAGTAAAAATACACTATATCATATACAACAACACTATATCAAAACGACAGATTATTCAATTTTTACAAGGAACTATATCAAATATTAAAACCACACACTATACCACATACACACACTATATCATATAGACCAACACTATATCAATCTGAAATACACTATATTAACACTATATCAGTCGGAACATTACCTACTGTTAGATTACTAACACTGTTTGTAAAATCAATCAAGACTACACAATTACATAAACATTGTTTGTAAACCTATTATATCAACACAAACCAACTGTCAACCCTAACCTACTATTAGATTTGTAACATTGTTTGTAACATCAATCAAATACATCAATATAGTTTTACTTTCCAAATTTGATGGTTATCTTTTTCCTTCCTGTCTTCTTCTTCTTTCCATCCTCAACTTCTTTGTTCTTCTTCTCTTGCTGCATTTTCTGTCTCAACTCCTCTTCAATCCTCTTACTCTCTTCAGCTTTCTTCCTTTTATTTTCTTCAATAAAAGCAACAGTCTCTGATCTCTTTGATCTGAATGATATCACCTTTTTCACAAGCTCACTTCTATTCTTATTCAGATCAGATAAAATCATGCAACCACACAAGGAGACTCTTGCTGCTTTCCTAATCTTCTCCTTAAAATAAATTAAATAAGTAAGAAACTATATATAAAAAAACTTAAATAGATAACTCAGTTAGAAATAATTATATTAAACTTACATCATTCAAATATGGGCATTCAAACTCTTTCAAGCCTTCAAAAAGTAGCATATGGACAAGTATGTACACACCACAGTCCAAATCATATGCACCTTTTTTCCAGCTTCCTTTGACTTCTGTCATTCCCCATAAACCCATATCATCACCTTGAGATTGTGGGATTTCATAATGTTGGAAAAGACTTGAAACTCCATCAGCAATGATTGAACTGAGAGTCTCCATCATTTTCTTATATTCCCCATCATCATCCCAAATCTTGTTATCAATATAAAACACAGTCTTTTTGTTTGTGTCCAGCACAAACAGGACAAAATGATTAGCTCCTTTAAGCAAAATTGGGAAAAAAACCTACAAAATGAATAGAAGTATAAACTCACTAGATGAGAATAAAAATAATTATATCATCACATAATAATATAAAATTTAATAACACTATATCATAAAGAAATACACTATCTGATATACAGACACACTATATCATATATAAATCCACTATATGTTTGTCTACTACTATATCATAAAGAAATACACTATTTGATATATAGACACGCTATATCACATATAAATACACTATATGTTTGTCTAATACTATACCATAAAGAATACACTATATCATAAAGAAATACACTATATGATATACAGACACACTATATCACATATAAATGCACTATATGTTTGTCTAATATTATATCTACACTAGCACATAGAAATACACTATCATAAAGAAACACACTATATCATAAACAAAGCCACTATATGATACCTAAAAGCACTATATCATATACAAACCCACTATATATTTGTCAATTTATACTAAGAAATGCTTTCATCATAATTTCAAAAATAGAATTCGTCTCACCAATTCAACACCAGCATCCAGTTTTGAAATGTTATTCAAGTCTTGAATTTGAAACTTCCAACATGTGATCAAATCATTAATGCGTCTAGCATCAGTTTCATCTTCAAGCACACGCAATAATAAAGCCTGCAACATAAGAACTCATATTATCAACAAATAAATAATGCATGCAAAGATAAAGAATTCAACAACATAAAATTATATTACAAAAAGTTCTTACACACTGAGAAGAAGTAAAGTAAAACATTTTTGGAGGAGAAGAGACACTGAGTTCATTGATATTCATCATTCTTGCCCAATTATCTATAACTGATTCAAGCATCTCAGTCTCAGTAGCAACCGTCCAAATCTCACTCCGAGGTATAGAGAAGAACACTTCATCCAGCTGTAAGAATATTTTCAATAAAAACAATACATTAAACAAATTTCATTCAAAAATTTACCTCCCATCTAAAGGATGTTAATTTTCTGAACAATAATCAACAACCTCCCTTAAAAATATTAGGAGATCTTGCATCACATCTTCAAAATCTTTCATCATCTTCGAAAGATGAGTGAAAGGACCCTCAACTGCATATTCATCCAGCCTTAGAGTTGACTTGGCTGGACCCCTAGACAAAGCATTTTGGAAAACAGTCCATGTATTCTCCTCCATGGACATGTCCTCACTTGCATCATAAAAAACGTTGTTGACAACGTTCTGGATGATGTCATTCGTCTTCTGACTCATTTGAGTCACTATAAAGCTAGGGAACGCAGTAGTAGAAGGATTAGACACCTCTTTTCAACCAGCTGGCAAATCATTAACAGCATATGCAATTGATACCATTTCATCAAAGTACTTCTGATAAATTGAACTTGAAATTTTTTTGTCAAGATCATATTGGGAAGGATTATCAGAAGGAGGATTGCCAGCCACATAAGAGTCCTTCAAACTCTTTAACGCATCTATGTGGCAATAAGAGACAGCTTCCAAATCCCTCTTCCACAGCAACCACATAGCATGAAGCTCCTACAAATATCAAAACAAATTACTAATTTGTAATACTCTATATCAAAACAAGACTAACTATGGGAAAATAACACCAACTATATGAAAATAACACCAACTATATCAGATAGAAACACACCATTAGTACAACAGAACACATACACTATCAGATACAAAATACACTATACCATATAGGACAACACTATATCATTGAAAACTACACTATATCAAAACGGCACATTGTTCAATTTTTACAAGGAACTATATCAAATATTAAAACCACACACTATACCACATACATACACTATATCATGTAGACCAACACTATATCAGTCTGAAATACACTATATTAAATTATTCTAAATTTTTACACTACAAGTAACACACTATAGTACACACTATATCACATACAACACCACTATATCAAATACAACACCACTATATCAAATACAAACATAATATCACATACCAGCATCACATGACTACACAATCACATAAAACCACACTATATCACTCAAAACTCTACTATATAAAAAATTAATATTATTCTAAAATTTGAACTTACATCTCTAGCTTGTGCAGTAATTTCTTCATCAGTGAGACTTCCTGGTGGAAGCTCAAACTGAATATGAAGCTTGCCCTTCACTTCCTCTTGGGCGCTAGTACATCACTACTTCTACTTCCTCCACTTCCTGTATCATCACTCAATACAGGACATGGTACATACTGAACTTCAATTTCTTTTTGAACGAGCTTCATCCAGGTGAAATCAACTTGGCCATCATCAGTGAAGTAAAACTTAGCACTTATTGGATAAGTTTCATCAAGCAAACCACTTCCAAACTTATCACATAGTACTTCACGACGAATTCTCTTGGCAATTGACTCATTATCCCAATGAGCCAACAGAGGCAGTCGAGTTGGAGGCACGCCATCACCAATGTGTAGGTGATGGAAGTAAATCAGCTGCAACAATATTATACAACCAGTATAATGCCCTCGAGCACCTTTAGCAAACAGTGAATTCTTTAACAAAACATTCGCATGCATCAACCTATCTAAAATATATTTACACCAATTCAAACGAGGAATTCTCCGAACCTCATTTACAGCAAGAACAAGCCTCAAATCCAGTGTGTTATTTGCAACTGGAGCTAAAAAAGAAGAAAAAGCAAATAACAAATAACACATACAGCTTTTGAAAAATCTCGCCACCATCAACTAAATTCCTTAACACAGAATAAACAGCAGACAAAGGAATCTGCCCTTTATCTCGATCAACTCCAAAGTACTCCCTCCAGCTTGCTTTCAACTCAAAATGCAGATTCTCCTCATTACGTCCCCTAGAAACATCCACCATATCCTGTCCTTCAACTAGAGGGAGCTGAAGCACATCATAAACATCAAATTGGTTAACCTTGAACTCTTTTCCATAACCAACCTTAAACATGCCAGACCCACCATCAAACCTCTCCACCAACCATCCACTCAAAGAATTATTAGTCCTGGAAATCTTTAAATCCAACAAAGATCCAAAACCAATTTCTACAACAGCTTTTTTCTGTTCAACACTAAAAGCTTCATTCAGCTCACAAAGCCCTTTACCACAGCAAGTAGTTTTGAACAGGTTTATCCTATGTCCTTCAACATCACAATATATTTTCCTCTTCTTTGGAGCTTGCAAGGTATCCTTCTGAGCTACACCTTTTACCCTTTTCTTGCTTTTTGCTTCTTCTTTTGTTACAACAGGATTACCAGCATCAGTTCCTTCATTACCAGGAACTTTAGCATAATTAATTCCTTCACTAACAGCAGGATTAGCAGCATCACTTCTTCCATCCTGCTGTTCAATAGATGGATTACTAACATCATGTTCAGCGTGCTCTGCAAAAAAAACAATTGTACAAAACATACACTATACCAGCCGAAAACACACTATATAATGTCAAAACATACTATATCATGGCCAAATACACTAATACAACACTAACATAATATCATGTAAAAATACACTATATCATCTCAAAATACACTATAATGTCAAAACACACTATATGATGTCAATATACACTATCATCAAAAACACTGTCAAAGAATTATTACAACAACACTATCATTTTAAAATACACTATATCATCACAAAATACACTATATCATATCAAAATACACTATATCATCTCAAAATACACTATAATGTCAAAACACACTATACGATATCAATATACAATATCCAAAACACTGCCATAGAACTACTACAACAACACTATATCATTCTAAAATACACTATATCATATCAAAACACACTATATTATTTCAAAATACACTACCATTTCAAGACTAGTTAAAAGTAGTATAATTACAAATACACTATATATTTACGAAATAAACTATATCATGTCAAAATATACTATATCATCACAAGAATAATACAATTACAAATTATCACAAAAAAATAAACCTAAAAAAAAAATCAAAACTCCAAAAATCGCACAAAAATCAACAAAAATTTATCATGCAAACAATAAAAATAGCACAAAAATGAACGAAGAGTAATTAAAACTAAAAATAAACGAAACTCCAAAAAATCGCAATAAAATGAACGAATAGTAATTCAAACTAAAAAAACATCAGAACTCCAAAAATCGAACAAAAATCAACATAAATTTATCATGCAAACAATAAAAAAAACGCACAAAAAATGAAAGAAGAGTAATTTAAACTAAAAAACATCAAAACTCCAAAAATTATAAGAAATTATGGTAAAAACCAAAATCAACAACATAATTACCATCAGTATGAGCAGTTCCACTAACACTAGGAAACTCCTATTCCTCTGCACGACCACCAAGAGATGAACGCAAACCACTATGTTTCGGAAAATTCCGATTACCGATCGTCTTCCTTCCCATTGCTAAATTCAAACGAAAAGATTACACAGAACTGAAAATGAAGAAGTTAGGGCTGAGAAGATTACACAAAACTGAACTTGAAGAGAGAGAAAATGAAGAAGTTAGGGCAAAGAAGATGAGAAGTTATTACTGAGAGACAAAATGCAGAAGTTACAAGAGAACGAAGTAGTGGGAAGAAGTTATGAGGAGAGAGAAAATCTGAGGAAATATGAGGAGAGAGAAAATATGAGGAGAGAGAAAAACTGAAGGCGCCAAAAACTGAAAAGCGTAATCATTACTGTTGCCTCAACTCACGTGATATGGATCGGGTGCACACTAATTAGTGTGCATCGGGTTCATATTAGTTTCTCCACAAACAACCTTCAAACCTTCCACTACCCTAAACCAATAGCTTGTGTGCAAGCCTTACTACATCAAAATATATACACATGCCAGGCAAAAACAAAAAGTAAAAAAAAAAAAAATCAAAGTGCGAAAAAAAAGCAAAAGCAAAAAGAAAACGCACAGGACAAAAAAGAAAAAAAATGCAAAAAAAAAAAAAAAAAAGCAAAATAAAAAGTCAAGCTAGGGGGCTTGCACACAAGTTCTATCCCTCATTCAAATCCTTTCAATCCATCAAAATCTTAATCCCTATAATTCAAATCCATAATCTTTACTAACACGGCCAATTAAACCTTCATCAAAACCTAAAACTTCAAGCCTTTCAATCTTGCATCAACCCTAAGTCCTTTTTCAAGGTATGTCCAAGCCCGCTAGGTTGAAAACAAGAAAGGGCGGCCTAGGCAAAAGTTATGGCACAAAAAACAATATACATATAAAAAAAAAAAAAAATCAGATCCAGAACTACAAATGGTCTGATTTCGCAAGGATACGTAGGAATCCTCATCTCGAGGTCCGATCGCTTCAATAAAATAAAATTAGTCATGGTCTACTGATTCGATTTTCTAGAGTTTAGGAGCATACTCTCTCTAGATCCCGACATAGACTCGAGTCTGAACTTAGCCTCGTTAAAGCCTTTTCCCACCTATATTTATTTAAGTCACAAATTTAACTTTTTATTTTTCAATCCAAACTCTCCTTTTCCCTGAAGGACTCTCCGACAATTCCATGGTCTCTCGCGATATTTGACTTTGCCTAAAACAACTTCTCAATGAAGAATCCCCCGTGAAAACTATAAACGCTCACGACAGATCATGTACATTTCAATCAAGGCTCATAGCGCCTAATTTAAGACAAGCTTACCCAAAGTGGGGGCTCCCTTTATATCTGGTGGTTCCTCCAAATCAAATCAAACTCCCGAAAAGTTGTAATTAGTGGACCTTGTTTACGGACCTCGATTATTTACAAAAACAGATTTCTAAAATCTTTCAATCTATTTATGATCATTCCATCTTTTTACATATCCAGATCACCTAGCCTTGCAAAACCTTGACCTTGCATTGCATACAACCTAGTCTTGCATAACCCCGACCTTGCATGACGTGTCATCCCTTAGCTTTGCATAACCTTAATCCTTGCATAGCGTCTCATGCATCCTTAGAGAGTCTAAGTTTGCATTATTGCATCATTGTGTGCTTTATCTGAGTTGTTTGCACCAATCTGCTAACATCTTCTTCTGCAGGCAATCGGATTGCTTGAAGTTATTGTCCTGCATACTAACTTTATTTTGCAGAGACCGGCGTATATAGGTAATATCTAAACTGCAGAGCGTTTAGAATCGTTCTCCGTACCGACACCGTATACTTTGACTTTCGATTTTCTGAACCTCAATCAAAGTGGGTGCTTCTGTAGACACATACTCGTGTCTCCCCATCTAAGGGCCCAATGATGAAACATACTCGTGTCTCCCCATACTCGATTTTCCGGCGTTGACCATCAGATTTTCGCTATTTTTTTTTTTTTTCCAGATTTTCGCCATTTCTTCCACCTAGGATGCCGGGGGATGCGAGGGGGAGAAGGGCTTAGGGCTGGGAGGGTGGGGATGGTCGTGGGGGGGGTGTTTACCGGCGGGTTACGAGGGATGAGGGGGGTTGCGAGAGGGATGCGAGGGGGAAGGGGGTTGCGGGGGATGCGAGGGGGAAGGTGGGTTGACGGGGGATGCGGGGGGGGAGGGGGAGGGGGAGAAGGATAAAGGGGGAAGAATGGCGAAAATCTGATGGTCAACGCCGAAAAATTGAGGTCAACGCCGGATTTCGGCAATTTGTGGCTTCCAACAAAAAAAAGAACCAAAAAGGTGGCTAATTAACCAATTTTTTTTAAAAGGTGGTTTCTCCCAAAAAAGTGATTATAAAAGGTGGTTTCTGACAAATTTTCCAAAATATTATATGGTTATTTTATTGCATAAAAATTGACATGAATCGATATTTAGTAGAGGCCAGCAATGGGCGAATGTGGTTCATTATGACCGTGTTCGTACCCTCACCCCTGAACTCAATCTATGGTTCATTTTGACCATCAATTGAGTCAGGACGGGGAAATCTACATTGGATAAGTCCCTAAGATGTTCCTACGGTTTTCCAATATCCAATTAGGTTTATGAGTCTTCCCTTTAAAGACTTGTTGGCGAGTTCAAAACAATTTTCAATAAAACCTTTACAATGGGGTAGTCAAATCAAATACGCGCTCACACCGCGTAGGCGAAATAAAAACATGCCTACAAGGTGATCTATAGATTTGCAAAATGGGAATGGATGACATTGTTGCTGATCCATTAACTACACCTCTTCCACAGATAAAGCATGAGGCCCATGTATTTGCAATATGAATTAAGCACATCAAAGAGTGGTTGTGATTTATGTAATGTTTTAATTATTTATTGGAGTTTATGTAATGCCCTTCATGATTACTTTAAAGGGATTTAACAGGCTACTCATTTCAACAAGATGCATCTTTCTTCTAGAAGCTCATTTCTCTACGTACTTCACTATTAAGCGTGCTTGGCTGGGAGTAGTATTGGGATGGGTGACCTCCTGGGAAGTTTCTCAGGGTGTGCATAAATGAGGGCAAAATGCGCCGGAAGAACTTGTGTTGGTTATTAAGGACAATTGTTGGCCTGGATGCGCTTTAATGACGATAGACTCCACTCCATATGGGTGGGGTGTTACAATTTATAATTATAAGACACTAAAGACCATGTTATTTATCATATTATGAAACTATATTAATCTTGTTTTAATATTAAACGAAAAGTCCAAAATTCAATCTACAATATCCAAACATGCTAGCATGACAATGTCTTGAATAATGAAACCCTGTTTTGTAAACTGAAGAATGGAGACTAATGACTTAAGAAGACTAGATTGCAAGTTGATTACAGTGTCGTTTCATGGACTGATAGACATTGAATGTCATAAATCAATTGCATAAACCTAAGTTGGGAACTTATGTTGGACTGACCCATCATGAGAATACTTTTGAACATTAACTATTAGAGACTACTCCTCATACCATGAGTAATTCGTTGTCTAATTTACATTTAACTAGTAGCCTCGATGCTGTCAAACATTGCCCTGTAAAAGGAGACTAAAAGGTAATACTCGGGTTATTATGAATCTTGTGATTCGAATTAAATGTACAAGACTAGAATTGTCTTCTTATTTTATAGCATTATTATCTTAGGGGCCTCATGAAGAATGTAAGTTGAAAAGCATGGCCTAGGTCAAATGGATCTTGGAATGATCATCTTTGTTACAGTTTAACTTAGGAGATTCAAGAAACATATTTGAACTTGATAAGGATGACCTGACACCCAAGTTCAATATCTTTGGGTCCGTTATCCCGATCATGGCTTTCATACTACTAAAGGGGAAAGGTTCTTCTCTTTGAGGTCAGTTGTGGGCGAGGAGGGGTTCGAACCCCTGACACTGTGGTTCATAGCCAGGTGCTCTAATCCTATGAGCTACAGGCCCCAACCCAGTTGACAAAGGAATGGGATAAAGTCCTTCAACATTATGTATTTCCTTGTTATATAATAGTATCAAGGATTAATTACGGAATAATTAATTCAATTATATTAAGTGACCAAAATGTTTAGATGAAAATCGCTTTTTTATTTGTTAATTCAATAACAATTGTTTTAAAAAAAACTTAATAATAATTGAACCTATAAGGTCACACAGAAATATGATATGAACATAAGCTTGATTAAATATTAAAGCTGGAAGGACATAAATAGCCTTAATGAGGGAGAATGTAGTGGGGAATCTGATAGGAGAGGAAAAAGGAAGACACTTGACTGGGTCAAAAGTGATGGGTGAGAGGTTATTAATATCTCTCCTTATAATTATAAGCAAGATATTAGTAACTTAGCAACAGACTCTAAATTACGTAATGTTTCCACAATATTTTCTCTCTCCTCGCACTCTCTCCTATGCTATAGTACGTGTGTTTACACAAAGTGAGAATAAGGGTTTTCTTCCTTCATCAATTTATTGTTCAAGATCTAAGCTGTCTATTCAGTGGATATCATTCATAAGGTGTGGATACCAGTAGAGGAACTGCGGATTAGAGTTCTTTGTTCTTCAATTGAATTCGCAAAGGGAAGGCACGCTGCAACAAGTATAATATTATGTTTTTTAGATTCATATTAGTTACATAAATGAGATCCTGATTATGGTTTTAGTATTAATCCGCTGCATAATTGTTTGTAAAACCTAACATACCCTTCCCCCCTTCCCCTTAACTGCCTCCTTCTCCCATCCCCTACCACATAATCCCCTCCACCATTTTTTCTGTCTCCTCACACAACGCCCTTTCTCTCTCCTCCCCTTAATTATCCTTTCTCTCTTTTCCCCTTGCTAACACCTAGCCAACCAACAACACCCCTCCCCTTCCGTTTACTAACCTTCGGAGTGATGACAAGAGAAGACGTAAGCAAGCAATTTAAGCTTCGGTGCTACACTCTTCAAGCTATTACGTTTCAAGAGGGTGCTTTCATTCGTCAATCGCTATGAAATGGACGACCTCACAAAGCATTGGATATTCTCCTCGACCTTCTCGATCAAGAGCCTCATAATTTTCTCTCCCTCTCTTCAATATTTTAGTATGCAAAACAATTTGGAAAACAACAAACTTCATTTCTGTAATTTTAATTTTTCCATTTTCGTGCATTTTGGAGGTGAAAACTTCGAATTTGGACAAGGAAATCTTGAATGGAGTGAACCTGCTATGCTTGATATTAACGGAGCATCTACTTCCAATTCTCACTTGCATATTATCGACGATTATCGAATGGGTTGATTAATTTTCGGATGGTAGGGTGGGTTTTTTAGTTGGTGGGGTCGGATTTAGTTGTGGTATTGGTGTGGGTTTTTAGGGGGAGGGTTAATTTTGAGGTGGTGGGCGGGTGTTTTGTTTGGAAGGATGTGGTTTTGTGGTGGTGGTTAGTCATCGTGTAGGGTTGGGTGGATTTCAGGTGGTGGGGCTTCGTGGTGGTTTTTGGACTTTTGGTCTTGGTTGGGTAGTTTTCGTGTGGGTCTGGATGTGTAGGTGTGTTTTTACTCCCTGCGCGGGATGAACGCGTATTTGACTACCTCATTGTACAGGTTTTATTGGAAAACGTTTTTGAAGTCGCCAACAAGTTTTTAAAGGAAGACTCATAAACCTAATTGGATATTGGGAAATCTTAGGGACAACTGAAGGACTTATCCAATGTAGATTTCCCTATGATGACTCCATGAATGGTCAACGAACCAAAGATTGAGTTCAGGGGTGAGGGTACGAATATGATCAGGAATCAAATTCACCCATTGATGGCCTCTACTTACTACAGATTCTTGTGAAGTGTTATGCAATTAAACAACTAAGTAATATATTAATGCAATCTAAAACTAACCTATGTTGGTTCATTAAACACATAAAAAACTAATTTTTGGTGACATGTTATTATGCAATCAAATTACTGGGAACCTAATCCAATTGTCGAAATTATCTAAATTTAGCATTGAAATATTTATTTAGGTCTTTGATTAGCAAGAATAAGCATGTGCGGTGATGAAAAGAATAAACGTATTAGCATGTATATGAATTTTAATATATAGAAAATAAGTAAAAGAGAAGAGTAGAGATTAGAATAGTACCTATGTCGTCTAGGTCTTATGTAACGATTTGCAGGACAAGCCATCTTAAAGCGTCAATGCAAATCAATGAAGTTTGAATGTATGTTAAAAGCCTCCAACCTCTTCTTAGCACTAGTGGAAAAAACATCATCGGATCTGAACAAAACTGGGGTTATTGAGCCGGTTTTGGGCCGGATCCGCTGGGCTCGCAGCAGTTGACGGTCCATAACTGATCCAGTTGGAAACCGAATCAGATAATACTCAACTGATCCGGTTGAGTGTGTAAACCGAATCAATTAAGTATAAAAACTGATCTGGTTGTGACACTGAACTGGATCAGTTAGCCTCATGTTAATTTTTTTTTTAAAATGTCACCCCATAAACAGCCACACTACCAGTTATGTTCATCAAGCATGCGAAACCTTGCCTCACTACCAGTTTCGTTCATCAATTCAAGCCAGCGAAAACAAAATAAAGAATGTTGAACCCTTAACAGAGAAATAACAAGGGGGGAGAGAAGGAGATAATCCAAATTTATTCAACCAGCAAAAAATAAAATGAAAAATTACATTAATTCTTAATAATATAAAGATAATAGATTAATCTAACTAAAATAACCCAGCGGAATAACCAAAAAATTACATTAACTCAAAATTACAAAAATAAGATACCGTCGAAACAAATTTACATTAAAGCGAAATTAAATAAAATTTACAAAAACGAAACAAAATCTAAATCAAAAGTTCATGGAACCCTAACATCAAATTTATTCCAAAAATTAAAATGAATCAAACCTAAACTATCAAAAAACGAATAAACCCTAAAATATCACAAGTAAAAATAAATTACGACAAAAACTAAATCTTAAGCCTATACTAGATCTGGAATGACGAGACGACGAGACGAAATTGGCGGTGGCGACGAGACTGGTGGTGAGGAGGTGGCGACGAGACGAAATTGGCGGTGAGGAGAAGAAATTCGAGGCGGCGAAGACGCGTTCTTCTATAGACTTCGAGCAGGAGGAAATAGAGCGAGTGGAACTTCAGAAGAACGGGGTGAAAATTTCGAGAAACTTCGAGGAGGAAGGAGGACGAAGGCTGAAGGTGGCGAAGCCGTAGGTACTCCAGAAAGATTAGCAGTGGAGGAAGTCTTTGGGAGATAGGCTGAGGAATTTCGAGGAGGTTGAAATGGCGAGAGAGAGAGAGGAGGAGGGTTGATAAGAGAGAGATGAGAACTTTAGGGTTAATGAGAGAGGAGAGGAGTATGGGTGAGAGCGTGTGAGAGGAGTGGGTTGGGGTTGTTATAGGGTTTCATTATGTGAGGTAGGTCGCGTTTTATATACCATATGAAACCGGATCAGTTTTCTGTTAACTGATCTGATTCACTAAAGAACCAGATCAGTAAATTTGCCGCATTTTGCCTCCCAGAATATGGATGATTTACGGATCCGATTTTTTAAAAACAGGATTTGTTGTGTTATGACATATAATGTTTTTTCCACTAGTGTAGAATCCATATGTATCTCATTTCTAGGAAGAGAAACAAGATCGCTAGGAAGAAAAGGGTTAACACCATGCACTACCTCATATGGAGAACACAAAGTAGTGGATGAATGAGACCTATTGTAAGCAAAATCCGCGTGTGCAAGCTTGACATCCCAATCCTTTTGAGTCTTGCTCACAAGGCCACATAATAAGGTAGTCCTATTTGTAACTTCAGTTTACCCATAAGTTTGGGGGTGATGACGAGTGATAAATAAGAGCTTTGTTCCCACCATCTTCCATAAGTATCTCCAAAAATGGCTAAGGAACTTTTAGTCTCTATACGAAATAATGCTATTGGGTATGCCATATAACCTAATTATCTATTTGAAGTACAAATCAGCCACATGTGAAGCATCATCCGTTTTATGCATGGGAATGATTTGAGCCATCTTTGAGAACCTATCCACAACCACCATGATATCATCCTTGCCTCTTTGAGTTCTAGGCAAGCCAACAATGAAATACATGCTCACACTATCCCATGGATGATCTGGAACAGGTAAGGGAGTGTAAAGACCCTTATTAAAGGTGCTTTTAGATCTTTGATAAGTAGCACACTTACTAGCCACCATGTGAACATCTTTGATTATGTCAGGCCAATAGAGGTGCTCACTCAAAGTGTCCAGCAACTCCTCCACTATGCACTTCACGAGCCAAACGTTCGCGCACACCACATTTAGGAACACATAGCTTCTTTCCTTTGAAGAGAAAACCTTCTTGAACCACAAACAAGCTATTAGCTAGGAGCCTCGTATGCCGAACCAAACTCCAAATTAGATTTGTATAGCCCTTTCAAGTGCTCAAACCCCAACACCCTTGCATCTACCTTACCTAGCAAGTAAGAACGCCTAGAGAGTGCATCTGCCATAATGTTACGCTTACCTTTCTTGTACTTGGATGAGAAAGTAAAAGATTGAAGAAATTCAACCCATTTGGCATGCCTATGATTGAGCTTTTGTTGTCCATGGATGTATTTGAGAGCCTCATGATCCGAATGAAGTAGGAAAGGTTTAGGCCTCAAATAACATGATCAATGATCCAAAGCACGAACTATAGCATAAAAGTCACGATCATAGTTGGAGTAGTTCAACTTGGCACCATTAAGCTTCTCACTAAAGTATGAAATAGGTATTTTTTTTCTTGAATCAAAACAGCACCAATTCCCATGCCACTAGCATCACACTCTACTTCAAATAACTTGTTGAAATCGGGTAAAACACGAATAGGTGCACTACATAGCTTCTCTTTCCCTTCTTTAATTGCCTTTGGAGGTAAAGGAGACCACTCGAACTCTCCTTTCTACAACAATGCAGTGATAGGAGCCATAATAGAAGATAAGTTCTTGATAAATCTCATATACAAAGAAGCTAAACCATGAAAACTCCGACACTCATGAGCATTAGTAGGAGCTAACCATGAAGAAATAGCCTTCACCTTTAATGGATCCGCCTGAACTCCCTCCTTAGAAACAACGTAGCCAAGAAAAAGCAACACTAGAAACAAGGAATTCAAATTTCTCTAACTTGCCAAATAGCTTTTGCTGTCTAAGTTTCTCAAAACAACTCCTTAAGTGCAGCAAATGATCATCAACATTCTTACTATAAACAAGGATATAATCTAAGTAAACAACAACAAGCTTGTTTAGAAAAGAACGATGTACCTCATTCATGATCTCATGAAAGAACGAGGGGCATTGCATAGGCCAAAGGGAATCACCATCCACTCATAAAGGCCTTGCTTTGTCTTCAATGTTGTTTTCCACTCATCCGTTCCCTAATTGTCATTTGATGATATCCACTTCTAAGATCAATCTTTGAGAAAACCAAAGTTCCATTAAGCTCATCAAGCATATCTTCCAACCTAAGCATAGGAAACCTATATTTAACTGTTATATTATTTACGGCCCTACTATCAATGCACATTCTCCATGTCCCATCTTTCTTAGGCACAAGTAAAGCTAGAACGCCATAAGGTCTCATGCTCTCTCTCACATACCCCCTTTTAATCAACTCTTCAATTTGTTTTTGTAACTCTCTTGAAGCACTTGGATCACATCTATAAGTTGGATAATTAAGTAAAGGAGCCCTCAGAATTAGATCAATTGCATGCTCAATACCTCTCAAAGTTGGCAGCCTTGTGGTAGTTCTTCTAGAAAAACGTCTTTGAATTCTTCCATAAGTGAATCAAGTCGTAGATTTGGAACATTGTTCCACAAGTAACATCATTCCTAATAGCAAAACCCTTCCATTTCAACCTCCCTTTCAAACTCTTTGGATGAGAGAAATAAGCTACCCTTATTTTCTTCTTTCTTGTGAACCACGACACTTGGAGCTAAAGGATGCAAAAAAATCCTTTGTGAACCAACCATAATTGAATGCACATTAGTATCCCCATCATGAATCACTTTTCTATCAAATTGCCACGGTCTACCACGTAAAACATGACAAGCACTTTTAATGATGAACATCACACCATAGCTCATCTTTGTAGCTTCGAATGGAGAAGGAAATTAGTGCTTGTTTCTTCACTCGAAGACCGGTGTTATCATCAAGCCAAATCAACTTGTAAGGAAGTGGATGGTCCCTCAAAATAATTCTTTTTCATGAACTTCAAATTTGAGAGCTAATAAACGCACATCATCAAATGAATTGTAATTTGCTACCTCCACCTTCTTCGCAATAGACCGGTTCAAAGCTTTGATGAAACGTGCAATCTTCAATGGTTCTTTCTCCTCCAAATCACAAATAAGACACAATTTATCAAACTCCGTAGTGTACTCATGCACACTCAATGTATTTTGGCACAAAGTAGTCAACTTGAGGTATTGTTTTTGCTCATAATCACTCAGCAAAAAGTTCTCTTGGAGCTTCTATTTTAGCGTAGTCCAACTACTAAGCTTGTCTTTCCCCTTCCTTACACGTTTAGCTTTCAAATTATGAAGCGAAATCCCTGCATACTTTGCCAATCGCACCAAAGCTATCTTGAATATCCTTCGATCATCAAAAACCCTATAGTCACATACCTTCTCAAGTTGTCTAATCCACTCAAGTAGGTCTTCCGGACTAGAATCTCCTGTGAAATCATCTAACTTCAATCCCCTATCATCATTGAAATTAGGTTTAACAACCCCCATAACAGGATCATGATCTTCCTCATCAGAACCTCCAATGTACTCAACATTATTCTTATCTAGCTTCTTAGTGATAATAGAAGCTGTATCATCCATTCTTGTTTCAAGTCGGTTCATATTACTAGAATCAACATTATAATTCAATTGGAAATCAAATTGTTGCTTAGCTAAATCAGCAATAGCCTTAGTTAACTTCTCCATAGGCCCTTGACATTATGACAAATCCCAACAAGAACACCAATAAAACAACAAAATAGGAAGCAAAGAGCACCATAACACCACTTAACCCAAGTAAAAGACGAGAAATTTGCAAGAAAAGAAACGAGTTCCCTTGGATTTTTGAAGAGTAGAATCCCTTCTATCCTCACTCTCCTGGAAAATCTGATACCACTTGATGTAAACACCAAGCTAAGTAAGCTAACAATTCAAGAGAAACGTCCTTTTGATGCAACAAACACAAGAAACACGAAGCTAGAGCAAGTAACAATGATATTTCTTGCTAAGTAATCACTCCTAATTACTCAACAATAAATACTACCTCCGTCCGAGAATACTCTTGACACTTATCAAGGCACATAGTTTTAGATGATAAGTTATTTTTTGGTTATCAATTGTTATTTTATTTAAAAGGTAGATGTGATAGGAGTAGTAGGTACTAGGAGTAGTATTATTTTATTTAAAGGAGAGATAAATTTTCCTCCTAAATACAATTCACTTCAAGATCGAATCTAAAATAAAGACCAATTATTTCCTTCCACGCTCTTAGAGATAAATCATCAGCTCTCCATAAATACCTTCAACGCTCCCTTTATGCGACGTTTACTAGAGAATAGCAGAGATAAAGAGAGACAAACAGTAGGTAACTAATGGGAGGGGTGGGGGTTTGAGGGTAGTTAGGAAAACATCAAAACCAATTGTAAATGTTTTTTAACCCCTCATAACAACATCATTATGGGGGTTTGTAGAAGACCCTTAATTAAGCCTCATTAAATTAAAAGAGTGACTTTTCAGCCTCTTCAATTTTAATTTAGTGGCATTCAAAAAGAGGTTTCCATGTGTCAACAACATAGAAGTGGGGAACTTATCATTAAAGAAAGGAAAATCATCATTGACTGGCTACTCAACAATAATAGTGTTATAAGTAGAGGTGCTATAAAAGAAGCTTCGAGAATTTTCAAAGTCAGCAAGCGAACAATTCACGCCATCTGGAACATAGCCCACCATCAACAAAGTAATTGAGATGCAGTGAATGTTGAACCCAAAAAGACAAACATGTAGATCGTTAGCGGCAGCATTGGGGGAATCAAAATCAAGTGTCCACAGACTGATCAAACAGGGGCTGATAAAAGCTGTTATTTCACTAGGAACACTACAAGAGGGGAGTGAATTGTATGTGTATAAATAAACTTAACTTTTTGCAGAATTATAAAACTTAAACAAAGAAACAAGCTAAAGGAACACAAGGGATTTTTACAAGGAAAAACTTCTTGGGC